>JANJGN010001948.1:5000-57500 GCA_026770705.1 Isurus oxyrinchus
CGTTCTCCTAAACTCCCCACGGGGTCCAGGGCCCAACCTGCTCAACCTTTCCCCGTGAGACAAACCCCCCTTCGTCCCAGGGATCAGCCCAGCGAACCTTCTCCGAACGGCCCCCGATGCCAGTACGTGCCCCCCTCCCTTAAGTAAGGAGACCGGGACTGTCCACAGGACCTCCGGGTGTGGGTCTCACCAACGCCCTGTACAGCTGGAGCAAGATTCCCCCCTTGACTTTTATACACCACCAACCCCCCCCCCACCCTCCTTGTAATACAGGCTGAGGTTACGCCTTCCTTCCGAATTACCCGCTGTAGCTACACGCCAACATGTCAAAAATCACGCCCAGGTCATTCACGAGACTCAGGCGGAGCGCGTGGAGGGATTTTACTCGATCAGGGCGGGCCAGGATGGGGAACCGAGGCCCACGCGCGCCTCGCAAGCCTCCAACCCCTTCGTGGACCGAGGCAGTGACGCCCTCTTCACCCCAAGCAGGGCCAACGATTTCACCACCCCCGCACCCGCCCAGACACAGACCGCCCCCACAGCCGCTTCACCAGCCAGCGAGCCCACCGGAGCGCCGTGTGCGCTAGAGCTAGAGAGGACCCCCCCCCACCCCCCACCCCCCCCGCCAGGGTGTTGCGGCTGGTTGAAGGTCGGGGGGGGGGGGGGTGGGGGGTGGGTCAGGGCAGTAGTAGTGGGGTGGGGGTGGGGGGGGGAGGGGGGTGTCGGACAGGAGTCCGCCCCTAGCTCCTGGTCCAGCCTGACCACGCGGGGCCACAGCAAAGTGGAGGAGGTTCTGCAGGGAAGGGGCTGGTGGGGAGGGAGGATTGGGATGTTGCGGAGGACAGGGTGGGGTGGGGTGGGGGGTGCGGGGAGAGAGCAAAGCCGCCATTAGGGCAATGGAAAGATGCAGGAAAAATAACAGAAGGAGGCCGGAATCTAAAAAGAATCCCCAAGAGCTCCGCGGCCCAACGGAAGGGTTAACAAGGCAGCACGGCGACTGGGAGAGCTCCAAAAAGTTAAAAGTGGAAAGGTTCTTACCAGCTCCTTGGCAATCCCAAAGGAGAGTCAGAGTGAGGGATGCGGGTAGATGGAGGAGGGGTGGGTTTGGTGGGTGGGTGGGTGGGTGGGTGGGTGTGTGAGGGGAAGGGGAAGGAGTGAGTGAGTGAGAGAGAGAGAGAGAGAGAGAGAGAAACAGACACACAGTGAGCTATTAATGAGACGATTAACACAAGAGCACAGCACAACGTTATTAGTCTTTGTACACAGAGTTCACAGAGCAAAGCTTCACACGAGCCACCACGACAAGGCCCCCCGGCGGAACTCACCCCCCTCCCCTCCCCCCCCCCCCCCCAAATCAAAACCCGTTTAAAACCAAGGCAGAATCGGCGACAGCTGACAGAGGAACGAAGCGAGGGGGCTTAGCCAGGCCCAGTCCTGTCCGCCTGTCCGTGAGAACAGTCCTATTCGGGAGAAGGGCAGCGGCGCTCTCCCCTCTCTGCACAGACAAAGAGGGCTTTTTTTTTAAATTTTAAACCTTTCTGTTAAAACTAAGCCAGGGAGAGAGAGAGAGAGAGAGAGAGAGAGAGAGGGTGTGGGTGGGGGGTGGTAATTTATTGCCAGCTGACAGCAGAGCGTGCCTAGCTGGACATCGCCAACGTGCTATGCCCGTCCGGAGTCACACAGCAAGGGTGAGGCACTGTCGGGCAGGCCGGACAGGGGTGGGGTGGGGTGGGCTGGGCCAGAGAAAGGGAGGTTGTAGGGGGACGTGCGAGATAGACCCCCCACCCCCACCCCCACCCCCACCCCTCTCCTCTCCGGTATCCCCCTGCTCGGGAACACGTTCCAAGTTCAGCGCGCGGCGGTGTTAGACCCAGAGGGG
The DNA here is from genome assembly GCA_026770705.1 of Isurus oxyrinchus. Taxonomy (NCBI): domain Eukaryota; kingdom Metazoa; phylum Chordata; class Chondrichthyes; order Lamniformes; family Lamnidae; genus Isurus; species Isurus oxyrinchus. The sequence continues at coordinate 6,880 of JANJGN010001948.1, forward strand.
GAGTTCGGACACCGGGGCAGGCGAGGAGACGCGAGTTGGGCAGGCGACGGAATAGCTCGGTCTGAGATGTCGGCTTTCAGGAGCATCTTAGAGAGAGAGAGAGAGAGGGAGAGAGGGGGGGGCGGGCAAGTGGGGGTATGCGGGCGAGAGAGAGAGAGAGAGAGAGAGAGAGGGAGCGTGGGCGAGAGGGGGTGTGCAGGCGAGAGAGAGAGAGAGAGAGAGGGAGTGTGGGTGTGCAGGCGAGAGAGAGGGAGCGTGGGAAAGAGGGGGTGTGCAGGCGAGGAGAGAGAGAGAGAGGGAGCGTGGGCGAGAGGGGGGTATGCAGGCGAGAGAGAGAGGGAGGGAGCGTGGGTGAGAGGGGGTGTGCAGGTGAGAGAGAGAGAGAGAGGGAGCGTGGGCGAGAGGGGGGTGTGCAGGTGAGAGAGAGAGAGAGAGAGAGAGGGAGCGTGGGCGAGAGGGGGTGTGCAGGTGAGAGAGAGAGAGAGGGAGTGTGGGCGAGGAGGGGGTGTGCAGGCGAGAGAGAGAGGGAGGGAGCGTGGGCGAGAGGGGGTGTGCAGGCGAGAGAGAGAGAGAGAGGGAGTGTGGGCGAGAGGGGGTGTGCAGGCGAGAGAGGGGAGGGAGCGTGGGCGAGAGGGGGTGTGCAGGCGAGAGAGAGAGAGAGAGAGGGAGCGTGGGCGAGAGGGGGTGTGCAGGCGAGAGAGAGAGAGAGAGGGAGTGTGGGCGAGAGGGGCTGTGCCGAGAGAGAGAGAGGGAGGGAGCGTGGGAAAGAGGGGGGTGTGCGGGCGTGAGGGAGTGTGCAGGCGAGAGAGAGAGAGAGAGATAGAGGGAGGGAGCGTGGGCGAGAGGGGGTGTGCAGGCGAGAGGAGAGAGAGAGAGAGAGGGAGCGTGGGCGAGAGGGGGTGTGCAGGTGAGAGAGAGAGAGAGAGGGAGCGTGGGCGAGAGGGGGTGTGCAGGTGAGAGAGAGAGAGAGAGGGAGCGTGGGCGAGAGGGGGTGTGCAGGTGAGAGAGAGAGAGAGAGGGAGAGGGAGCGTGGCGAGAGGGGGTGTGCAGGTGAGAGAGAGAGAGAGAGGGAGCGGTGGGCGAGAGGGGGTGTGCAGGTGAGAGAGAGAGAGAGAGGGAGCGTGGGCGAGAGGGGGGTGTGCAGGTGAGAGAGAGAGAGAGGGAGTGTGGGCGAGAGGGGGGTGTGCAGGCGAGAGAGGGAGGGGAGCGTGGGCGAGAGGGGGTGTGCAGGCGAGAGAGAGAGAGAGAGAGGGAGTGTGGGCGAGAGGGGGTGTGCAGGCGTGAGAGAGAGAGAGGGAGCGTGGGCGAGAGGGGGCTGTGCCGAGAGAGAGAGAGGGAGGGAGCGTGGGAAAGAGGGGGTGTGCGGGGCGTGGGAGGAGGGAGTGTGCAGGCGAGAGAGAGAGAGAGAGATAGAGGGAGGGGAGCGTGGGCGAGAGGGGGTGTGCAGGCGAGAGAGAGAGAGAGAGAGAGAGGGAGCGTGGGCGAGAGGGGGTGTGCAGGCGAGAGAGAGAGAGAGAGAGAGAGGGAGCGTGGGCGAGAGGGGGTGTGCAGGCGAGAGAGAGAGAGAGAGGGAGAGGGAGCGTGGGCGAGGAGGGGGTGTGTGGGCGTGAGAGAGAGAGGGAGCGTGGGCGAGAGGGGGTGTGCAGGCGAGAGAGAGAGAGAGAGAGAGAGGGAGCGTGGGCGAGAGGGGGTGTGCAGGCGAGAGAGAGAGAGAGAGGGAGAGGGAGCGTGGGCGAGAGGGGGGTGTGTGGGCGTGAGAGAGAGAGGGAGCGTGGGCGAGAGGGGTGTGCAGGCGAGAGAGAGAGAGGGAGCGAGGGCGAGAGGGGGTGTGCAGGCGAGAGAGAGAGAGAGAGGGAGAGGGAGCGTGGGCGAGAGGGGGGTGTGCAGGCGAGAGAGAGAGAGGGAGCGTGGGCGAGAGGGGGTGTGCAGGCGAGAGAGAGAGAGAGAGGGAGAGGGAGCGTGGGCGAGAGGGGGTGTGCAGGCGAGAGAGAGAGAGAGAGGGAGCGTGGGTGTGCAGGCGAGAGAGGAGAGAGAGGGAGCGTGGGCAAGAGGGGGTGTGAGGGAGTGGGCAGGCGAGAGAGAGAGAGAGAGGGAGGTAGCGTGGGCAAGAGGGGGTATGCGGGCATGAGGGAGTGGGCAGGCGAGAGAGAGAGAGAGAGAGAGAGAGCGCGGGCAAGAGGGGGTATGCAGGCATGAGGGAGTGGGCAGGCGAGAGAGAGAGAGAGGGAGGTAGCGTGGGCAAGAGGGGGTATGCGGGCATGAGGGAGTGGGCAGGCGAGAGAGAGAGAGAGAGAGAGAGAGCGCGGGCAAGAGGGGGTATGCGGGCATGAGGGAGTGGGCAGGCGAGAGAGAGAGAGAGGGAGAGGGAGGGAGCGTGGGCATGAGTGGCTGTGCCGATAGAGAGAGAGAGAGGGGGAGGGAGTGTGGGCGAGAGGGAGTGTGCAGGTGAGAGAGAGAGAGAGAGAGGGAGGGAGCGTGGGCAAGAGGGGGGTGTGCGGGCATGAGGGAGTGGGCAGGCGAGAGAGAGAGAGAGGGAGGTAGCGTGGGCAAGAGGGGGTATGCGGGCATGAGGGAGTGGGCAGGCGAGAGAGAGAGAGAGAGAGAGAGAGCGCGGGCAAGAGGGGGTATGCGGGCATGAGGGAGTGGGCAGGCGAGAGAGAGAGAGAGGGAGAGGGAGGGAGCGTGGGCATGAGTGGCTGTGCCGATAGAGAGAGAGAGAGGGGGAGGGAGTGTGGGCGAGAGGGAGTGTGCAGGTGAGAGAGAGAGAGAGAGAGGGAGGGAGCGTGGGCAAGAGGGGGTGTGTGGGCATGAGTGGGTGTGCCGAGAGAGAGAGAGGGAGGGAGCGTGGGCAAGAGGGGGTGTGTGGGCATGAGTGGGTGTGCCGAGAGAGAGAGAGAGGAGGGAGGGAGCGTGGGCAAGAGGGGGTGGGCAGGCGAGAGAGAGAGAGAGGGGGAGGGAGGGAGCGTGGGCATGAGTGGCTGTGCCGAGAGAAAGAGAGAGAGGGGGAGGGAGTGTGGGCGAGAGGGAGTGTGCAGGCGAGAGAGAGGGAGGGAGTGTGGGCGAGAGGGGGTGTGCAGGCGAGAGAGAGAGAGAGAGAGAGAGGGAGCGTGGGCAAGAGGGGGTGTGCGGGCATGAGGGAGTGGGCAGGCGAGAGAGAGAGAGAGAGAGAGAGAGCGCGGGCAAGAGGGCGTGGGCAAGAGGGGGTGTGCAGGCGAGAGAGAGAGAGAGAGAGAGAGAGAGTGTGGGCGAGAGGGGGTGTGCAGGCGAGAGAGAGAGAGAGAGAGAGAGAGAGTGTGGGCGAGAGGGGGTGTGCAGGCGAGAGAGAGAGAGAGAGAGAGAGAGAGTGTGGGCGAGAGGGGGTGTGCAGGCGAGAGAGAGAGAGAGAGAGAGAGTGTGGGCGAGAGGGGGTGTGCAGGCGAGAGAGAGAGAGAGAGAGAGTGTGGGCGAGAGGGGGCGTGCAGGCGAGAGAGAGAAAGAGAGAGAGAGGGAGCGTGGGCAAGAGGGGGTGTGCAGGCGAGAGAGAGAAAGAGAGAGAGAGGGAGCGTGGGCAAGAGGGGGTGTGCAGGCGAGAGAGAGAGAGAGAGAGAGAGAGGGAGCGTGGGCAAGAGGGGGTGTGCAGGCGAGAGAGAGAGAGAGAGAGAGAGAGAGTGTGGGCGAGAGGGGGTGTGCAGGCGAGAGAGAGAGAGAGAGAGAGAGAGGGAGCGTGGGCAAGAGGGGGTGTGCAGGCGAGAGAGAGAGAGAGAGAGAGAGAGAGTGTGGGCGAGAGGGGGTGTGCAGGCGAGAGAGAGAGAGAGAGAGAGAGTGTGGGCGAGAGGGGGTGTGCAGGCGAGAGAGAGAGAGAGAGAGAGTGTGGGCGAGAGGGGGCGTGCAGGCGAGAGAGAGAAAGAGAGAGAGAGAGGGAGCGTGGGCAAGAGGGGGTGTGCAGGCGAGAGAGAGAGAGCGCGGGCAAGAGGGAGCGTGGGCAAGAGGGGGTGTGCAGGCGAGAGAGAGAAAGAGAGAGAGAGAGAGAGCGCGGGCAAGAGGGAGCGTGGGCGAGAGGGGGTGTGCAGGCGAGAGAGAGAAAGAGAGAGAGAGAGGGAGCGTGGGCAAGAGGGGGTGTGCAGGCGAGAGAGAGAGAGAGAGAGAGAGCGCGGGCAAGAGGGAGCGTGGGCAAGAGGGGGTGTGCGGGCATGAGGGGAGTGGGCAGGCGAGAGAGAGAGAGAGAGAGAGAGAGAGCGCGGGCAAGAGGGGGCGTGGGCAAGAGGGGGTATGCGGGCATGAGTGGGTGTGCCGAGAGAGAGAGAGGGAGGGAGCGTGGGCGAGAGGGGGTATGCGGGCATGAGGGAGTGGGCAGGCGAGAGAGAGAGAGAGAGGGAGAGGGAGGGAGCGTGGGCGAGAGCGGGTATGCGGGCATGAGGGAGTGGGCAGGCGAGAGAGAGAGAGAGAGGGAGAGGGAGGGAGCGTGGGCATGAGTGGCTGTGCCGAGAGAGAGAGAGAGAGGGGGAGGGAGTGTGGGCGAGAGGGAGTGTGCAGGCGAGAGAGAGGGAGGGAGCGTGGGCGAGAGAGAGAGAGAGAGAGGGAGGGAGGGAGCGTGGGCAAGAGGGGGTGTGCAGGCGCGAGAGAGAGAGAGAGAGAGGGAGCGTGGGCGAGAGGGGGTATGCGGGCATGAGTGGGCAGGCGAAGAGAGAGGGAGAGGGAGGGAGCGTGGGCATGAGTGGCTGTGCCGAGAGAGAGAGAGAGAGGGGGAGGGAGTGTGGGCGAGAGGGAGTGTGCATGCGAGAGAGAGGGAGGGACCGTGGGCGAGAGAGAGAGAGAGAGAGAGGGAGGGAGCGTGGGTGTGCAGGCGAGAGAGAGAGAGAGAGAGAGAGAGGGAGCGTGGGCGAGAGGGGGTGTGCAGGCGAGAGAGAGAGAGAGAGAGAGAGGGAGCGTGGGCAAGAGGGGCTGTGTGGGCATGAGTGGGTGTGCCGAGAGAGAGAGAGAGGGAGGGAGCGTGGGAAAGAGGCGGTGTGCGGGGAGTGAGGGAGTGTGCAGGCGAGAGAGAGAGAGAGAGAGAGAGAGAGGGAGCGTGGGCAAGAGGGGCTGTGTGGGCATGAGTGGGTGTGCCGAGAGAGAGAGAGAGGGAGGGAGCGTGGGAAAGAGGCGGTGTGCGGGAGTGAGGGAGTGTGCAGGCGAGAGAGAGAGGGAGGGAGGGAGCGCAGGCAAGAGGGGGTGTGCGGGCGTGAGGGCGTGTGCAGGCGAGAGAGAGAGGGAGGGAGGGAGTGCAGGCAAGAGGGGGTGTACGGGCGTGAAGGAGCGTGCAGGTGAGAGACAGAGAGAGAGAGGGAGCGTGGGCAAGAGGGGGTGTGCGGGTGTGAGGGGCTGTGCCGAGAGAGAGAGAGAGGGAGGGAGCGTGGGAAAGAGGGGGTGTGTGGGCGAGAGAGAGAGAGAAGGTGCGTGGGCGAGAGGGTGCGCACGGGCGAGAGGGTGTGTGCAGGCGAGAGAGAGAGAGAGAGGGAGGGAGGGAGCGCAGGCAAGAGGGGGTGTGCGGGCGTGAGGGCGTGTGCAGGCGAGAGAGAGAGGGAGGGAGGGAGTGCAGGCAAGAGGGGGTGTACGGGCGTGAAGGAGCGTGCAGGTGAGAGACAGAGAGAGAGAGGGAGCGTGGGCAAGAGGGGGTGTGCGGGTGTGAAGGAGTGTGCAGGTGAGAGACAGAGAGAGAGAGGGAGCGTGGGCAAGAGGGGGTGTGCGGGTGTGAGGGGCTGTGCCGAGAGAGAGAGAGAGGGAGGGAGCGTGGGAAAGAGGGGGTGTGCGGGCGTGAGGGAGTGTGCAGGCGAGAGAGAGAGAGAGAGAGAGAGAGAGAGGGAGGGAGCGTGGGAAAGAGGGGGTGTGCGGGCGTGAGGGAGTGTGCAGGCGAGAGAGAGAGAGAGAGAGAGAGAGAGGGAGCGTGGGCAAGAGGGGCTGTGTGGGCATGAGTGGGTGTGCCGAGAGAGAGAGAGAGGGAGGGAGCGTGGGAAAGAGGCGGTGTGCGGGAGTGAGGGAGTGTGCAGGCGAGAGAGAGAGAGAGAGAGAGAGAGAGAGGGAGCGTGGGCAAGAGGGGCTGTGTGGGCATGAGTGGGTGTGCCGAGAGAGAGAGAGAGGGAGGGAGCGTGGGAAAGAGGCGGTGTGCGGGAGTGAGGGAGTGTGCAGGCGAGAGAGAGAGAGAGAGAAGGTGCGTGGGCGAGAGGGTGCGCACGGGCGAGAGGGTGTGTGCAGGCGAGAGAGAGAGAGAGAGGGAGGGAGGGAGCGCAGGCAAGAGGGGGTGTGCGGGCGTGAGGGCGTGTGCAGGCGAGAGAGAGAGGGAGGGAGGGAGTGCAGGCAAGAGGGGGTGTACGGGCGTGAAGGAGTGTGCAGGTGAGAGACAGAGAGAGAGAGGGAGCGTGGGCAAGAGGGGGTGTGCGGGTGTGAGGGGCTGTGCCGAGAGAGAGAGAGAGGGAGGGAGCGTGGGAAAGAGGGGGTGTGCGGGCGTGAGGGAGTGTGCAGGCGAGAGAGAGAGAGAGAGGGAGGGAGTGTGGGCGAGAGCGGGTGTGCGGGCGAGAGAGAGAGAGAGAGGGAGGGAGCGTGGGAAAGAGGGGGTGTGCGGGCGTGAGGGAGTGTGCAGGCGAGAGAGAGAGAGAGAGGGAGGGAGTGTGGGCGAGAGCGGGTGTGCGGGCGAGAGAGAGAGAGAGAGGGAGGGAGCGTGGGAAAGAGGGGGTGTGCGGGCGTGAGGGAGTGTGCAGGCGAGAGAGAGAGAGAGAGGGAGGGAGCGTGGGCGAGAGGGGGTGTGCGGGCGAGAGAGAGAGAGACAGGGAGGGAGCGTGGGCAAGAGGGGGTGTGTGGGCATGAGTGGGTGTGCCGAGAGAGAGAGGGAGGGAGCGTGGGAAAGAGGGGGTGTGTGGGCGAGAGAGAGAGAGAGGGTGCGTGGGTGAGAGGGTGCACACGGGCGAGAGGGAGTGTGCAGGCGAGAAAGACAGAGAGAGAGAGAGAGAGAGAGCAGGAGAGGCGGAGAGGTTCAGGGAGGGGATTCCAGAGCTCGGGGGCCCCCCAGGCAGCTGAGGGCACGGCCGCCGATGGTGGAGCGATGGGAATCGGGGTGGGAGGATGGGCGAGAGGCCGGAATTGGAGGAGCTTAGGGATCTGGGAGGGTCGTAGGGGTCGGGAGGAGCTACAGGGATGGGGGGTGTGAGTTGGCAAGGCCAGGGAGGGATTTGGAAACAGGGTGAGAGCTTTGGAGTTGAGATGAAGGGGGTGACCTGATCGAGGTGGACAAGATGATGAGGGGCAGGGACAGGGCGGACAGGGAGCAGCTGTTCCCCTGAGTTGAAGGGTCAGTCACGAGGGGACACAAGTTGAAGGTGAGGGGCAGGAGGTTTAGGGGGGGGTGGGAGGAGAACCTTTTTTACCCAGAGGGTGGTGAGGGTCTGGAATGCGCTGCCTGGGAGGGTGGTGGAGGCGGGTTAGCCTCACATCCTTTAAAAAAGTACCTGGATGAGCACTTGGCACCGTCATAACATTCAAGGCTACGGGGTCAAGTGCTGGGTAAACGGGATTAGGGGAAGTAGGTCAGGTGTTCCTCACGTGTCGGTGCAGACTCACGATGGGCCGAAGGGCCTCTCCTGCACCGTGTGATTCTGAGATGTTGCTTGATCGGGAGCCGGTACAGCCAGTGGTCGGGGATCGAGGAACCCAGGGCGAGATAAGATAGGGGGGGAGGGGGGGCGAGGGGGGCAGCGGTGTATCGGGTGACCTCACGTTTACCCAGCGCAGCGCGGTGGGAGCCGGGACAGGGCGAGGTCGGGCGCCGCTCCGGGAGGCGGGACCCAGGCGGTCTGAGCTCGCCCTCGGGGTCAAACCCCACCCCCGAGGCGGCCAGCGGACCGGGTCAATCCCAGAAGGGATGGGGTCGGTGGCTGCAGAATGCGGCGGGACCACAAAAGGAAGGAAGCTTTGACTCGCCCGGTGCTGACTGAGCAGTCTGACAGCGTCGCTACGGCCCAGCACCACCACCGCTCCTGGCGTGCGAGCGCCAGTGGACTATTCGACTGTGGGGTGCTCATCCCCTCACAGCCCCTGATCCTGCCCTGGTCTGGCCTGGCCTGATCTGACCGGGTGACTCAGGCCACGAGCGAGCAGTCCGGAGGGGAGATGTGCCCGGCTGACTCCCAGATTAGGGCTGTGTGGGGGGGGGTGGGAGGGGTGCAATACGATACAGTGCAAGGGGGAGAGGGGAGGCCCATCATAACAGTACCAGCAATTCGCCCCTGCCCCTAACACTCCCCCGTCGCACCCCACCATACTTTCTACCCCATACCCCAAATTTTTCCCCTTCCAATATTTATCCCATCCCACCCTCTCCCTTGTGAAAGTTCCTACTGAATCTGCTTCCACCGCCCTTTCAGGCAGCGCCTTCCAGATCACAACAACTCGCTGTGTTTATAAACAATAATTCTCCTCGTCTCCCCGCCCTCACCCCTCACCCTCTGGTTCTGTTACCGATTCTCTTCAATCTGTGTCCCCTCTAGTTACCGACCCTCCCCCCACTGGAAAAAGTCTCTCCCTCTCTGCTCTACCCCAAACCCCCTCCCTTCGTGATTTTGAACATCTCAATTCAATCTCCCCCCCCCCCCCCCCTCCCTTAACCTTCTCTGCTCTAAGGAGAACAATCCCAGCTTCTCCAGTCCCTCCACGTGAACTGAAGTCCCCTCATCCCCTCCCCCCACCCCCCAACCTCCCTTCACCTTCTCTGCTCTAAGGAGAACAATCCCAGCTTCTCCAGTCCCTCCACGTGAACTGAAGCCCCCTCATCCTCCCTCCCCACCCCCCAACCTCCCTTAACCTTCTCTGCTCTAAGGAGAACAATCCCAGCTTCTCCAGTCCCTCCACGTGAACTGAAGTCCCCTCATCCTCCCTCCCCACCCCCCAACCTCCCTTAACCTTCTCTGCTCTAAGGAGAACAATCCCAGCTTCTCCAGTCCCTCCACGTGAACTGAAGTCCCCTCATCCTCCCTCCCCACCCCCCAACCTCCCTTAACCTTCTCTGCTCTAAGGAGAACAATCCCAGCTTCTCCAGTCCCTCCACGTGAACTGAAGTCCCCTCATCCTCCTCCCCACCCCCCAACCTCCCTTAACCTTCTCTGCTCTAAGGAGAACAATCCCAGCTTCTCCAGTCCCTCCATGTGAACTGAAGTCCCCACATCCTCCCTCCCCACCTCCCAACCTCCCTTAACCTTCTCTGCTCTAAGGAGAACAATCCCAGCTTCTCCAGTCCCTCCACGTGAACTGAAGTGCCCTCCTCCTACCCCGGTAGAGTCCCGGTAAATCTCCGCGCTCGCTCCGGGAGGGATTGGACGGGCGGGGCATTCCAAAGGCAGCGTGGGGATCGGTCCCCCGGAGTGAGACCCCCCCCAAACACCCCCACGGGCTGTGGCTCGGCGGAGCTGGACACAAGACATCCAGCCGCACCGGTCACCCAGGCTGCAGTGACTAGCGTCAGTGTGAGGCAAGGGGGAATAGGGACTGTGAGGGGGAGAGACAGGGCAGGGCAGGGGGAATAGGGACTGTGAGGGGGAGAGACAGGGCAGGGGGAATAGGGACTGTGAGGGGGAGAGACAGGGCAGGGGGAATAGGGACTGTGAGGGGGTGAGACAGGGCAGGGCAGGGGGAATAGGGACTGTGAGGGGGAGAGACAGGGCAGGGCAGGGGGAATAGGGACTGTGAGGGGGAGAGACAGGGCAGGGCAGGGGGAATAGGGACTGTGAGGGGGAGAGACAGGGTAGGGGGAATAGGGACTGTGAGGGGGAGAGACAGGGCAGGGCAGGGGGAATAGGGACTGTGAGGGGGAGAGACAGGGCAGGGGGAATAGGGACTGTGAGGGGGAGAGACAGGGCAGGGCAGGGGGAATAGGGACTGTGAGGGGGAGAGACAGGGCAGGGCAGGGGGAATAGGGACTGTGAGGGGGAGAGACAGGGCAGGGGGAATAGGGACTGTGAGGGGGAGAGACAGGGCAGGGGGAATAGGGATTGTGAGGGGGAGAGACAGGGCAGGGCAGGGGGAATAGGGACTGTGAGGGGGAGAGACAGAGCAGGGCAGGGGGAATAGGGACTGTGAGGGGGAGAGACAGGGCAGGGCAGGGGGAATAGGGACTGTGAGGGGGAGAGACAGGGCAGGGCAGGGGGAATAGGGACTGTGAGGGGGAGAGACAGGGCAGGGCAGGGGGAATAGGGACTGTGAGGGGGAGAGACAGGGCAGGGCAGGGGGAATAGGGACTGTGAGGGGGAGAGACAGGGCAGGGCAGGGGGAATAGGGACTGTGAGGGGGAGAGACAGGGCAGGGCAGGGGGAATAGGGACTGTGAGGGGGAGAGACAGGACAGGGCAGGGGGAATAGGGACTGTGAGGGGGAGAGACAGGGCAGGGCAGGGGGAATAGGGACTGTGAGGGGGAGAGACAGGGCAGGGCAGGGGGAATAGGGACTGTGAGGGGGAGAGACAGGGCAGGGGGAATAGGGACTGTGAGGGGGAGAGACAGGGCAGGGCAGGGGGAATAGGGACTGTGAGGGGGAGAGACAGGGCAGGGCAGGGGGAATAGGGACTGTGAGGGGGAGAGACAGGGCAGGGCAGGGGGAATAGGGACTGTGAGGGGGAGAGACAGGGCAGGGGGAATAGGGACTGTGAGGGGGAGAGACAGGGCAGGGGGAATAGGGACTGTGAGGGGGAGAGACAGGGCAGGGCAGGGGGAATAGGGACTGTGAGGGGGAGAGACAGGGCAGGGCAGGGGCAATAGGGACTGTGAGGGGGAGAGACAGGGCAGGGCAGGGGGAATAGGGACTGTGAGGGGGAGAGACAGGGCAGGGGGAATAGGGACTGTGAGGGGGAGAGACAGGGCAGGGGGAATAGGGACTGTGAGGGGGAGAGACAGGGCAGGGGGAATAGGGACTGTGAGGGGGAGAGACAGGGCAGGGCAGGGGGAATAGGGACTGTGAGGGGGAGAGACAGGACAGGGCAGGGGGAATAGGGACTGTGAGGGGGAGAGACAGGGCAGGGGGAATAGGGACTGTGAGGGGGAGAGACAGGGCAGGGGGAATAGGGACTGTGAGGGGGAGAGACAGGGCAGGGCAGGGGGAATAGGGACTGTGAGGGGGAGAGACAGGGCAGGGCAGGGGGAATAGGGACTGTGAGGGGGAGAGACAGGGCAGGGGGAATAGGGACTGTGAGGGGGAGAGACAGGGCAGGGCAGGGGCAATAGGGACTGTGGGGGTGGGGGTTGCGGCGGAGCAGGGAAAAGGCAGAGAGGCCATTGGATTGAGAAATTAACTGAAGTTATTAAAGCAAAACCAAAACGCAGCACCGGTTTATTCATAAAGCAAACAATTAAACCAACAAACAGACGCGGGTCTCGGATCCAACGCGATGCAATCCCCAAAGAGGGGCCGGTTCAGGTTTCTGCTATCCTGGCTCTGCGGAGTAACGTTACACGCCGGCCTCTGTGTTTGCAATGGATCAGGGAAGGGTGAGAAGCCTGGGGACCCGGGTCCACGCCATTCGCTTCAAATTTCAGCAACCAGCACCCGCTCTCTCTCTCTCCCTCCGCCCCCCCCCCCGACGCGTCCCACCCTAGCTCGGCACACTGGCGGGGGGTCCGGTTTCGATCCGGGGAGTTAAAGCCGTTCTCTGCGAGGCAGTGGGGAGAAGGCGGGACTCGCTCCCGCGGGGAGTGGGGAGAACGCGGGACCGGCTCCCGCGGGGAGAACGTGGGACCCGCTCCCGCGGGGGAGAACGTGGGACCCGCTCCCGCGGGGGAGAACGTGGGACCCGCTCCCGCGGGGGGAGAACGTGGGACCCGCTCCCGCGGGACCCGCTCCCGCGGGGGAGAACGCGGGACCCGCTCCCGCGGGGAGAACGCGGGACCCGCTCCCGCGGGGAGAACGCGGGACTCGCTCCCGCGGGGAGAACGCGGGACTCGCTCCCGTGGGGAGAACGCGGGACCCGCTCCCGCGGGGAGAACGCGGGACCCGCTCCCGCGGGGAGCAGGGAGAATGAGGGTCTCGCTCCCGCGGGGAGCGGAGAGAATGAGGGTCTCGCTCCGGCGGGCAGCAGGGAGAATGAGGGTCTCGCTCCGGCGGGGAGAATGAGGGTCTCGCTCCGGCGGGGAGAATGAGGGTCTCGCTCCGGCGCGGAGAATGAGGGTCTCGCTCCGGCGCGGAGAATGAGGGTCTCGCTCCGGCGCGGAGAATGAGGGTCTCGCTCCGGCGCGGAGAATGAGGGTCTCGCTCCGGCGCGGAGAATGAGGGTCTCGCTCCGGCGCGGAGAATGAGGGTCTCGCTCCGGCGCGGAGAATGAGGGTCTCGCTCCGGCGCGGAGAATGAGGGTCTCGCTCCGGCGGGGAGAATGAGGGTCTCGCTCCGGCGGGGAGAATGAGGGTCTCACTCCGGCGGGGAGCATGAGGGTCTCGCTCCCGCGTGGAGCAGGGAGAATGAGGGTCTCGCTCCGGCGGGGAGCAGGGAGAATGAGGGTCTCGCTCCGGCGGGCAGCGGGGAGAATGAGGGTCTCGCTCCGGCGGGGAGCATGAGGGTCTCGCTCCCGCGTGGAGCAGGGAGAATGAGGGTCTCGCTCCAGCGGGGAGCAGGGAGAATGAGGGTCTCGCTCCAGCGGGCAGCAGGGAGAATGAGGGTCTTGCTCCGGCGGGCAGCAGGGAGAATGAGGGTCTCGCTCCAGCGGAGAGCGGGGAGAATGAGCGTCTCGCTCCGGCAGGCAGCAGGGAGAATGAGGGTCTCGCTCCGGCGGGCAGAAGGGAGAATGAGGGTCTCGCTCCGGCGGGCAGAAGGGAGAATGAGGGTCTCGCTCCGGCGGGCAGAAGGGAGAATGAGGGTCTCGCTCCGGCGGGCAGCAGGGAGAATGAGGGTCTCGCTCCGGCGGGCAGCAGGGAGAATGAGGGTCTCGCTCCGGCAGGCAGCAGGGAGAATGAGGGTCTCGCTCCGGCGGGCAGCAGGGAGAATGTGGGACTCGCTCCGGCGGGGAGCAGGGAGAATGAGGGTCTCGCTCCGGCGGGCAGCAGGGAGAATGTGGGACTCGCTCTGGCGGGCAGCAGGGAGAATGAGGGTCTCGCTCTGGCGGGCAGCGGGGAGAATGAGGGTCTCGCTCCCACGGGCAGCATGGGGGTCTCACTCCGGCGGGGAGCAGGGAGAATGAGGGACTCGGTCCCGCGGGGAGCAGGAAGAATGTGGGACTCGCTCCGGCAGGGAGCGGGGAGAATGAGGGTCTCGCTCCGGCAGGGAGCGGGGAGAATGAGGGTCTCGCTCCGGCAGGCAGCGGGGAGAATGAGGGTCTCGCTCCGGCAGGCAGCGGGGAGAATGTGGGACTCGCTCCGGCGGGCAGCAGGGAGAATGAGGGTCTCGCTCCCACGGGGAGCGGGGAGAATGAGGGTCTCGCTCCCACGGGGAGCAGGGAGAATGAGGGTCTCACTCCCGCGGGGAGCATGAGGGTCTTGCTCCGGCGGGGAGCAGGGAGAATGAGGGTCTCGCTCCGGCGGGGAGCGGGGAGAATGAGGGTCTCGCTCCCACGGGGAGTGGGGAGAATGAGGGTCTCGCTCCCGCGGTGAGTGGGGAGAATGAGGGTCTCGCTCCCGCGGGGAGTGGGGGAGAATGAGGGACTCGCTCCCGCGGGGAGTGGGGGAGAATGTGGGACTCGCTCCCACGGGGAGTGGGGGGAGAATGTGGGACTCGCTCCCACGGGGAGTGGGGGAGAATGTGGGACTCGCTCCCACGGGGAATGGGGGAGAACGAGGGTCTCGCTCCGGCGGGCAGCAGGGAGAATGCGGGACTCGCTCCGGCGGGGAGCGGGGAGAATGAGGGTCTCACTCCGGCGGGGAGCAGGGAGAATGAGGGTCTCGCTCCAACGGGGAGCGGGGAGAATGAGGGTCTCGCTCCCGCGGGGAGCGGGGAGAATGAGGGACTCGCTCCAACGGGGAGCAGGGAGAATGAGGGTCTCGCTCCAATGGGGAGCAGGGAGAATGAGGGTCTCGCTCCAACGGGGAGCAGGGAGAATGAGGGTCTCGCTCCCGCGGGGAGCAGGGAGAATGAGGGACTCGCTCCCGCGGGGAGCAGGGAGAATGAGGGACTCGCTCCCGCGGGGAGCGGGGAGAATGTGGGACTCGCTCCCGCGGGGAGTGGGGAGAATGAGGGACTCGGGATAAACACACGTAGGAGAAACAAACAGAAGGATATCGTGATGGGGGTGAGATGAAGTGGGGGTGGGGGGGACGGGGGGCAGGAGGAGGCTTGTGTGAGGCAGAAACACCGGCACGGAGCAGAGGGGCCGAACGGCCTGCTACCGTGACGAGAGTTTTGACAGAAAGGTGATCTGAGCCGGAGCGGAACCTCCCGGGGTGCCCAGTGTTTCACATTCCCCAGCGGCTGATACAGTATCGGAATCGCGGCGGGGAGTGAGGCAGCGGCTGGAGCGGGTGGGCAGCGGGAGGGGTGGAGGGTGGGTGGAAGAAGAAAGGGAGGGATGTCCTGCCGATTGGAGAAGGTAAGCGAGACGGGCTCGCCCTGATCTGCAATAACCCGACCCGGAAGCCACACTGTACAAACTGGCGATGGCGAGGCAGGGGGCGAACCTTTCCTGTCGGGGCCGCCTGCGACCGGCTCCTCATCCTAACCCGACCACCCCCTCCCTCCACCACTACGTCTAACCTCCTGCACCCCTCCCTGTCTCTGTAACCTCCTCCAGCCCCTACACCCCTCCCTATCTCTGTAACCTCCTCCAGCCCCTACACCCCTCCCTATCTCTGTAACCTGCTCCACACCCCTACACTCCTCCCTGTCTCTGTAACCTCCTCCAACCCCCTACACCCCTCCCTATCTCTGTAACCTCCTCCAGACTCTACACCCCTCCCTGTCTCTGTAACCTCCTCCAGCCCCAACACACCTCCCTATCTCTGTAACCTCCTCCAGCCCCTACAACCATATCTCTGTAACCTCCTCCAGCCCCTACAATTCTCCCTATCTCTGTCACCTCCTCCAGCACCTACAACCCACCCTATCTCTGTAACCTCCTCCAGCCCCTACACACCTCCCTATCTCTGTAACCTCCTCCAGCCCCTACAGCCCTCCCTATCTCTGTAACCTCCTCCAGCCTCTACATCCCTCCCTATCTCTGTAACCTCCTCCAGCTCCTACACCCCTCCCTATCTCTGTAACATCCTCCAGTCCCTACACCCCTCCCTATCTCTGTAACCTCCACCAGTCCCTACACCTCTCCCTATCTCTGTAACCTCCTCCAGCCCCTACACCCCTCCCTATCTCTGTAACCTCCTCCAGCCCCTACACCCCTCCCTATCTCTGTAACCTCCACCAGTCCCTACACCCCTCCCTATCTCTATAACCTCCTCCAGCCCCTACACCCCCTCCATATCTCTGTAACCTCCTCCAACACCTACACCCCTCCCTATCTCTGTAACCTCCTCCAGCCCCTACACCCCTCCCTATCTCTGTAACCTCCTCCACTCCCCTAAACCCCTCCCTATCTCTGTAACCTCCTCCAGCCCCCTACACCCCTCCCTATCTCTGTAAAGTCCTCCAGCCCCTACAAGCCTCCCTATCTCTGTCACATCCTCCAGCCCCTACAACCCTCCCTATCTCTGTGACCTCCCCCAACCCCTACACCCCTCCCTATCTCTGTAACCTCCTCCATCCCGTACAACCCTCCCTATCTCTGCAACCTCCTCCAGGCCCTACACCCCTCCCGATCTCTGTAACATCCTCCAGTCCCTACACCCCTCCCTATCTCTGTAACCTCCTCCAGTCCCTACACCCCTCCCTATCTCTGTAACCTCCTCCAGCCCCTACACCCCTCCCTATCTCTGTAACCTCCTCCAGCCCCTACAACCCTCCCTATCTCTGTAACCTCCTCCAACCCCTACAACCCTCCCAATCTCTGTAACCTATTCCAGTCCCTGCACCCCTCCCTATCTCTGTAACCTCCTCCAGCCCCCTACACCCCTCCCTATCTCTAACCGCCTCCAGAACCTACACCCCTCCCTAACTCTGTAACCTCCTCCAGCCCCTACACCCCTCCCTATCTCTGTAACCTCCTCCAGCCCCCTACACCCCTCCCTAACTCTGTAACCTCCTCCAGCCCCTACACCCCTCTCTATCTCTGCAACCTCCTCCAGCCCCTACACCCCTCCCTATCTCTGTAACCTCCTCCAGTCCCTACACCCCTCCCTATCTCTGTAACCTCCTCCAGCCCCCTAAATCTCTCCCTATCTCTGTAACCTCCTCCAGCCCCTACACCCCTCCCTATCTCTGTAAACTCCTCCAGCCCCTACACCCCTCCCTATCTCTGTAACCTCCTCCAGCCCCTACACCCCTCCCTATCTCTGTAACCTCCTCCAGCGCCCTACACCCCTCCCTATCTCTGTAACCTCCTCCAGCCCCTACACCCCTCCCTATTTCTGTAACCTCCTCCAGCCCCTACGCCCGTCCCTATCTCTGTAACCTCCTCCAGCCCCGACACCCCTCCCTATCTCTGTAACCTCCTCCAGCCCCTACACCCCTCCCTATTCTGTAACCTCCTCCAGCCCCTACACCCCTCCCTATCTCTGTAACCTCCTCCAGCCCCCTACACCCCTCCCTATCTCTGTAACCTCCTCCAGCCCCTACACCCCTCCCTATCTCTGTAACTTCCTCCAGCTCCTACACCCCTCCCTACCTCTGTAACCTCCTCGGGACCCTACATCCCTCCCTATCTCTGTAACCTCCTCCAAACCCCTACAACCCACCCTATCTCTAACCTCCTCCAGAAACTACACCCCTCCCTATCTCAGTAACCTCCTCCAGCCCCTACACCCCTCCCTATCTCTGTAACCTTCTCCAGTCCCTACACCCCTCCCTATCTCTGTAACCTCCCCTCCAATCCCTACACCCCTCCCTATCTCTGTAACCTCCTCCAGCCCCCTAAAACCCTCCCTATCTCTGTAACCTCCTCCAACCTCTACACCCCTCCCTATCTCTGTATCCTCCTCCAGCCCCTACACCCCTCCCTATCTCTGTAACCTCCTCCAGCACATACACCACTCCCTACCTCTGTAATCTCCTCCAGCCCCTACACCCCTCCCTATCTCTGTAACCTCCTCCAGACCCGACATCCCTCCCTATCTCTGTAACGTCCTCCAGACCCCTACAACCCTCCCTATCTCTAACCTCCTCCAGAAACTACACCCCTCCCTATCTCTGTAACCTCCTCCAGCCCCTACACCCCTCCCTATCTCTGTAAACTTCTCCAGTCCCTACACCCCTCCCTATCTCTGTAACCTCCCCTCCAATCCCTACACCCCTCCCTATCTCTGTAACCTCCTCCAGCCCCTACACCCCTCACTATCTCTGTAACATCCTCCAGCGCCTACAATTCTCCCTATCTCTGGAACCTCCACATTCCCCTACACCCCTCCCTATCGCTGTAACCTCCTCCAGCCCCTACACCCTCCCAATCTCTGTAACCTCCTCCAGCCCCTACAACCCTCCCTATATCTGTAACCTCCTCCAGCCGCTACAACCCTCCCTATCTCTGTAACCTCCTCCAGCCCCTACAACCCTCCCTATATCTGTAACCAACTCCATCCCCTACACCCCACCCTATCGCTGTAACCTCCTCCAGCCTCTACACCCCTCCAATTTCTGCAACCTCCTCCAGCCCCTACAACCCTCCATATCTCTGTAACCTCCTTCAAACCACTACAACCCTCCCTATCTCTAAACCTCCTCCGGTCCCCTACAGCCCTCGCTTTCTCTGTAACCTCCTCCAGCGCCTACAAACCTCCCTATCTCTTTAACCTCCTCCAACCCCACAACCCTTCCTATCTCTGTAACCTCCTTCAGCCCCTACAAACCTCCCCAACTCTGTAACCTCCACCAGCCCCTACAACCCTCCCTTTATCTGTAACCTCCCCAAGCCCCTACACCCCTCCCCATCTCTGTAACCTCCTCCAGCCCCTCCAACCCTCCTTTTCTCTGTAACCTCCTCCAGCACCTACAACCCTCCCTATATCTGTAACCTCCTCCATCACCTACAACCCTCCCTATCTATGTAACCACCTCCAGCACCTACAACCCTCCCTATCTCTGCAACCTCCTCCAGACCTACACCCCTCCCTATCTCTGTCACATCCTCCAGCCCCTACAACCCTCCCTATCTCTGTAACCTCCTCCAGCCCCCTACAACCCTCCCTATCTCTGTAACCTCCTCCAGCCCCTACACCCCTCCCTATCTCTGTAACCTCCTCCTGTCCTCTACAACCCTCCCTATCTATGTAACCTCCTCCAGTCCCCAACAACCCTATCTCTGTAACCTCCTCCAGCACCAACAACCCTCCCTTCCTATGTAACCTCCACCAGTCGCCAACACCCTCCCTCTCTCTGTAACCTCCTACAGCCCCTACAACACTCGCTATCTCTTCAACCTCCTCCTGACTATACAACCCTCCCTATGTTCGTAACCTCCTACAGCCCCTACACCACTCCCTATCTCTGTAACCTCCTCCAGCACCTACAACCATCCCTATCTCTGTAACCTCCTCCAGCCCCTACAACCCTCCCTATATCTGTAACCAACTCCATCCCCTACACCCCACCCTATCGCTGTAACCTCCTCCAGCCTCTACACCCCTCCAATTTCTGCAACCTCCTCCAGCCCCTACAACCCTCCATATCTCTGTAACCTCCTTCAAACCACTACAACCCTCCCTATCTCTAAACCTCCTCCGGCCCCCTACAGCCCTCGCTTTCTCTGTAACCTCCTCCAGCACCTACAAACCTCCCTATCTCTTTAACTTCCTCCAACCCACACAACCCTCCCTATCTCTGTAACCTCCTTCAGCCCCTACAACCCTCCCTAACTCTGTAACCTCCAACGGCCCCTACAACCCTCCCTTTATCTGTAACCTCCTCCAGCCCCAACACCCCTCCCCATCTCTGTAACCTCCTCCAGCCCCTCCAACCCTCCTTTTCTCTGTAACCTCCTCCAGCACCTACAACCCTCCCTATATCTGTAACCTCCTCCATCACCTACAACACTCCCTATCTATGTAACCACCTCCAGCACCTACAACCCTCCCTATCTCTGCAACCGCCTCCAGACCTACACCCCTCCCTATCTCTGTAACCTTCTCCAGCCCCTACAACCCTCCCTATCTCTGTAACCTCCTCCAAGCCCCTACAACCCTCCCTATCTCTGTCACCTCCTCCAGCCCCTACAACCCTTCCTATCTCTGTAACCTCCCCAAGACCCTACACTCCCCCCTACCTCTGTTACCTCCTCCAGCCCCCTACACCCCTCCCTATCTCTGTAACCTCCTCCAGCCCCTACAACCCTCGCTATCTCTGTAATCTCCTCTAGCCCCCTACACCCCTCCCTATCTCTGTATCCTCCTCCAGCCCCTACACCCCTCCCTATCTCTGTAACCTCCTCCAGCACATACACCACTCCCTACCTCTGTAACCTCCTCCAGCCCCTACACCCCTCCCTATCTCTGTAACCTCCTCCAGACCCGACATCCCTCCCTATCTCTGTAACCTCCTCCAGACCCCTACAACCCTCCCTATCTCTAACCTCCTCCAGAAACTACACCCCTCCCTATCTCTGTAACCTCCTCCAGCCCCTACACCCCTCCCTATCTCTGTAAACTTCTCCAGCCCCTACACCCCTCCCTATCTCTGTAACCTCCCCTCCAATCCCTACACCCCTCCCTATCTCTGTAACCTCCTCCAGCCCCTACACCCCTCACTATCTCTGTAACATCCTCCAGCGCCTACAATTCTCCCTATCTCTGGAACCTCCACATTCACCTACACTCCTCCCTATCGCTGTAACCTCCTCCAGCCCCTACACCCTCCCAATCTCTGTAACCTCCTCCAGCCCCTACAACCCTCCCTATATCTGTAACCTCCTCCAGCCGCTACAACCCTCCCTATCTCTGTAACCTCCTCCAGCCCCTACAACCCTCCCTATATCTGTAACCAACTCCATCCCCTACACCCCACCCTATCGCTGTAACCTCCTCCAGCCTCTACACCCCTCCAATTTCTGCAACCTCCTCCAGCCCCTACAACCCTCCATATCTCTGTAACCTCCTTCAAACCACTACAACCCTCCCTATCTCTAAACCTCCTCCGGTCCCCTACAGCCCTCGCTATCTCTGTAACCTCCTCCAGCACCTACAAACCTCCCTATCTCTTTAACCTCCTCCAACCCACACAACCCTTCCTATCTCTGTAACCTCCTTCAGCCCCTACAACCCTCCCCAACTCTGTAACCTCCACCAGCCCCTACAACCCTCCCTTTATCTGTGACCTCCTCCAGCCCCTACACCCCTCCCCATCTCTGTAACCTCCTCCAGCCCCTCCAACCCTCCTTTTCTCTGTAACCTCCTCCAGCACCTACAACCCTCCCTATATCTGTAACCTCCTCCATCACCTACAACCCTCCCTATCTATGTAACCACCTCCAGCACCTACAACCCTCCCTATCTCTGCAACCTCCTCCAGACCTACACCCCTCCCTATCTCTGTCACCTCCTCCAGCCCTTACAACCCTGCCTATCTCTGTAACCTCCCCAAGACCCTACACTCCCCCCTACCTCTGTTACCTCCTCCAGCCCCCTACACCGCTCCCTATCTCTGTAATCTCCTCCAGCCCCTACAACCCTCGCTATCACTGTAATCTCCTCTAGCCCCCTACACCCCTCCCTATCTCTGTAACCTCCTCCAGCCCCTACACCCCTCCCTATCTCTGTAACCTCCTCCAGCACATACACCACTCCCTATCTCTGTAAACTTCTCCAGCCCCTACACCCCTCCCTATCTCTGTAACCTTCTCCAGTCCCTACACCCCTCCCTATCTCTGTAACCTCCCCTCCAATCCCTACACCCATACCTATTTCTGTAACCTCCTCCAGCCCCTACACCCCTCCCTATCGCTGTAACCTCCTCCAGCCCCTACACCCTCCCAATCTCAGTAACCTCCTCCAGCCCCTACAACCCTCCCTATCTCTGTAACCTCGTCCAGCCCCAACAACTGTCTCTATCTCTGTAACCTCCTCCAGCCCCTACACCCCTCCCTATCTCTGTAACCTCCTCCAGCCCCTCCAACCCTCCCTATCTCTGTAACCTCCTGCAGCCCCCTACAACCCTCCCTATCTCTGTAACATCCTCCTGTCCCCTACAACCCTCCCTATCTATGTAACCTCCTCCAGTCCCCAACAACCCTATCTCTGTAACCTCCTCCAGCACCAACAACCCTCCCTTCCTATGTAACCTCCACCAGTCGCCAACACCCTCCCTCTCTCTGTAACCTCCTACAGCCCGTACAACACTCGCTATCTCTGCTACCTCCTCCAGACCATACAACCCTCCCTATGTTTGTAACCTCCTACAGCCCCTACACCACTCCCTATCTCTGTAACCTCCTCCAGCACCTACAACCATCCCTATCTCTGTAACCACCTCCAGCCCCAACAATCCTCCCTATATCTGTAACCACCTCCAGCACCTACAACCCTCCCAATCTATGTAACCACCTCCAGCCCCTACAAACCTCCCAATCTCTGTAACCTCCTCCAGCCCCTACACCCCTCGCTATCTCTGTAACCTCCTCCAGCCCCTACAACCATCCCTATCACTGTAACCTCCTCCAGCCTCTACAACCCTCCCTTTATCTGTAACCTCCTCCAGCCCCTACACCCCTCCCCATCTCTGTAACCTCCTCCAACCCTCCTTTTCTCTGTAACCTCCTCCAGCACCTACAACCCTCCCTATATCTGTAACCTCCTCCATCACCTACAACCCTCCCTATCTATGTAACCACCTCCAGCACCTACAACCCTCCCTATCTCTGCAACCTCCTCCAGACCTACACCCCGCCCTATCTCTGTCACCTCTTCCAGCCCCTACAACCCTTCCTATCTCTGTAGCCTCCTCCAGCCCCTACACCCCTCCCTATCTCTGTAACATCCACCAGCCCCTACAACCCTCACTATCGCTGTAACCTCCTCCAGCCTCTACACCCCTCCAATTTCTGCAACCTCCTCCAGCCCCTACAACCCTCCATATCTCTGTAACCTCCTTCAAACCACTACAACCCTCCCTATCTCTAAACCTCCTCCGGTCCCCTACAGCCCTCGCTTTCTCTGTAACCTCCTCCAGCACCTACAAACCTCCCTATCTCTTTAACCTCCTCCAACCCACACAACCCTTCCTATCTCTGTAACCTCCTTCAGCCCCTACAACCCTCCCCAACTCTGTAACCTCCACCAGCCCCTACAACCCTCCCTTTATCTGTGACCTCCTCCAGCCCCTACACCCCTCCCCATCTCTGTAACCTCCTCCAGCCCCTCCAACCCTCCTTTTCTCTGTAACCTCCTCCAGCACCTACAACCCTCCCTATATCTGTAACCTCCTCCATCACCTACAACCCTCCCTATCTATGTAACCACCTCCAGCACCTACAACCCTCCCTATCTCTGCAACCTCCTCCAGACCTACACCCCTCCCTATCTCTGTCACCTCCTCCAGCCCTTACAACCCTTCCTATCTCTGTAACCTCCCCAAGACCCTACACTCCCCCCTACCTCTGTTACCTCCTCCAGCCCCCTACACCGCTCCCTATCTCTGTAATCTCCTCCAGCCCCTACAACCCTCGCTATCTCTGTAATCTCCTCTAGCCCCCTACACCCCTCCCTATCTCTGTAACCTCCTCCAGCCCCTACACCCCTCCTATCTCTGTAACCTCCTCCAGCACATACACCACTCCCTATCTCTGTTACCTCCTACAGCCCCCTACACCCCTCCCTATCTCTGTAACCTCCTCCAGCCCCTACACCCCTCCCTATCTCTGTAACCTCCTCCAGCCCCTACATCCCTCCCTATCTCTGTAACCTTCTCCAGTCCCTACACCCCTCCCTATCTCTGTAACCTCCCCTCCAATCCTTACATCCATACCTATTTCTGTAACCTCCTCCAGCCCCTACACCCCTCACTATCTCTGTAACATCCTCCAGCCCCTACAATTCTCCCTATCCCTGGAACCTCCACATTCCCCTACACCCCTCCCTATCTCTGTAACCTCCTCCAGCCCCTACACCCTCCCAATCTCAGTAACCTCCTCCAGCCCCTACAACCCTCCCTATCTCTGTAACCTCGTCCAGCCCCAACAACTGTCTCTATCTCTGTAACCTCCTCCAGCCCCTACACCCCTCCCTATCTCTGTAACCTCCTCCAGCCCCTCCAACCCTCCCTATCTCTGTAACCTCCTGCAGCCCCCTACAACCCTCCCTATCTCTGTAACATCCTCCTGTCCCCTACAACCCTCCCTATCGATGTAAACTCCTCCAGTCCCCAACAACCCTATCTCTGTAACCTCCTCCAGCACCAACAACCCTCCCTTCCTATGTAACCTCCACCAGTCGCCAACACCCTCCCTCTCTCTGTAACCTCCTACAGCCCGTACAACACTCGCTATCTCTGCTACCTCCTCCAGACCATACAACCCTCCCTATGTTCGTAACCTCCTACAGCCCCTACACCACTCCCTATCTCTGTAACCTCCTCCAGCACCTACAACCATCCCTATCACTGTAACCTCCTCCAGCCTCTACAACCCTCCCTTTATCTGTAACCTCCTCCAGCCCCTACACCCCTCCCCATCTCTGTAACCTCCTCCAACCCTCCTTTTCTCTGTAATCTCCTCCAGCACCTACAACCCTCCCTATATCTGTAACCTCCTCCATCACCTACAACCCTCCCTATCTATGTAACCACCTCCAGCACCTACAACCCTCCCTATCTCTGCAACCTCCTCCAGACCTACACCCCTCCCTATCTCTGTCACCTCTTCCAGCCCCTACAACCCTTCCTATCTCTGTAGCCTCCTCCAGCCCCTACACCCCTCCCTATCTCTGTAACATCCACCAGCCCCTACAACCCTCACTATCTCTGTAACCTCCTCCAGCCCCGACACCCCTCAATATCTCTGTAACCTCCCCAAGCCCCTACACTCCCCCCTACCCGTTACCTCTTCCAGCCTCCTACACCCCTCCCTATCTCTGTAACCTCCTCCAGCCCCTACAACCCTCGCTATCTCTGTAATCTCCTCTAGCCCCCTACACCCCTCCCTATCTCTGTAACCTCCTCCAGCCCCTACACCCCTTCCTATCTCTGTAACCTCCTCCAGCACATACACCACTCCCTATCTCTGTTACCTCCTACAGCCCCCTACACCCCTCCCTATCTCTGTAACCTGCTCAAGCCCCTACACCCCTCCCTATCACTGTAACCTCCTCCAGCCCCTACACCCCTCCCTATCTCTGAAACCTCCTCCAGCCCCCTACACCCCTCCCTATCTCTGTAACCTCCTCCAGCCCCTACACCCCTCCCTATCTCTGTAACCTTCTCCAGTCCCTACACCCCTCCCTATCTCTGTAACCTCCCCTCCAATCCCTACACCCATACCTATTTCTGTAACCTCCTCCAGCCCCTACACCCCTCACTATCTCTGTAACATCCTCCAGCCCCTACAATTCTCCCTATCCCTGGAACCTCCACATTCCCCTACACCCCTCCCTATCGCTGTAACCTCCTCCAGCCCCTACACCCTCCCAATCTCAGTAACCTCCTCCAGCCCCTACAACCCTCCCTATCTCTGTAACCTCGTCCAGCCCCAACAACTGTCTCTATCTCTGTAACCTCCTCCAGCCCCTACACCCCTCCCTATCTCTGTAACCTCCTCCAGCCCCTCCAACCCTCCCTATCTCTGTAACCTCCTGCAGCCCCCTACAACCCTCCCTATCTCTGTAACATCCTCCTGTCCCCTACAACCCTCCCTATCTATGTAACCTCCTCCAGTCCCCAACAACCCTATCTCTGTAACCTCCTCCAGCACCAACAACCCTCCCTTCCTATGTAACCTCCACCAGTCGCCAACACCCTCCCTCTCTCTGTAACCTCCTACAGCCCGTACAACACTCGCTATCTCTGCTACCTCCTCCAGACCATACAACCCTCCCTATGTTTGTAACCTCCTACAGCCCCTACACCACTCCCTATCTCTGTAACCTCCTCCAGCACCTACAACCATCCCTATCTCTGTAACCACCTCCAGCCCCAACAATCCTCCCTATATCTGTAACCACCTCCAGCACCTACAACCCTCCCAATCTATGTAACCACCTCCAGCCCCTACACTCCTCGCTATCTCTGTAACCTCCTCCAGCCCCTACAACCATCCCTATCACTGTAACCTCCTCCAGCCTCTACAACCCTCCCTTTATCTGTAACCTCCTCCAGCCCCTACACCCCTCCCCATCTCTGTAACCTCCTCCAACCCTCCTTTTCTCTGTAACCTCCTCCAGCACCTACAACCCTCCCTATATCTGTAACCTCCTCCATCACCTACAACCCTCCCTATCTATGTAACCACCTCCAGCACCTACAACCCTCCCTATCTCTGCAACCTCCTCCAGACCTACACCCCGCCCTATCTCTGTCACCTCTTCCAGCCCCTACAACCCTTCCTATCTCTGTAGCCTCCTCCAGCCCCTACACCCCTCCCTATCTCTGTAACATCCACCAGCCCCTACAACCCTCACTATCGCTGTAACCTCCTCCAGCCTCTACACCCCTCCAATTTCTGCAACCTCCTCCAGCCCCTACAACCCTCCATATCTCTGTAACCTCCTTCAAACCACTACAACCCTCCCTATCTCTAAACCTCCTCCGGTCCCCTACAGCCCTCGCTTTCTCTGTAACCTCCTCCAGCACCTACAAACCTCCCTATCTCTTTAACCTCCTCCAACCCACACAACCCTTCCTATCTCTGTAACCTCCTTCAGCCCCTACAACCCTCCCCAACTCTGTAACCTCCACCAGCCCCTACAACCCTCCCTTTATCTGTGACCTCCTCCAGCCCCTACACCCCTCCCCATCTCTGTAACCTCCTCCAGCCCCTCCAACCCTCCTTTTCTCTGTAACCTCCTCCAGCACCTACAACCCTCCCTATATCTGTAACCTCCTCCATCACCTACAACCCTCCCTATCTATGTAACCACCTCCAGCACCTACAACCCTCCCTATCTCTGCAACCTCCTCCAGACCTACACCCCTCCCTATCTCTGTCACCTCCTCCAGCCCTTACAACCCTTCCTATCTCTGTAACCTCCCCAAGACCCTACACTCCCCCCTACCTCTGTTACCTCCTCCAGCCCCCTACACCGCTCCCTATCTCTGTAATCTCCTCCAGCCCCTACAACCCTCGCTATCTCTGTAATCTCCTCTAGCCCCCTACACCCCTCCCTATCTCTGTAACCTCCTCCAGCCCCTACACCCCTCCTATCTCTGTAACCTCCTCCAGCACATACACCACTCCCTATCTCTGTTACCTCCTACAGCCCCCTACACCCCTCCCTATCTCTGTAACCTCCTCCAGCCCCTACACCCCTCCCTATCTCTGTAACCTCCTCCAGCCCCTACACCCCTCAATATCTCTGTAACCTCCCCAAGCCCCTACACTCCCCCCTACCCGTTACCTCTTCCAGCCTCCTACACCCCTCCCTATCTCTGTAACCTCCTCCAGCCCCTACAACCCTCGCTATCTCTGTAATCTCCTCTAGCCCCCTACACCCCTCCCTATCTCTGTAACCTCCTCCAGCCCCTACACCCCTTCCTATCTCTGTAACCTCCTCCAGCACATACACCACTCCCTATCTCTGTTACCTCCTACAGCCCCCTACACCCCTCCCTATCTCTGTAACCTGCTCCAGCCACTACACCCCTCCCTATCACTGTAACCTCCTCCAGCCCCTTCACCCCTCCCTATCTCTGTAACCTCCTCCAGACCCTACATTCCTCCCTATCTCTGTAACCTCCTCCAGACCCCTACAACCCTCCCTATCTCTAACCTCCTCCAGAAACTACACCCCTCCCTATCTCTGTAACCTCCTCCAGTCCCTACACCCCTCCCTATCTCTGTAACCTCCCCTCCAATCCCTACACCCCTCCCTATCTCTGTAACCTCCTCCAGCCCCTACACCCCTCACTATCTCTGTAACATCCTCCAGCCCCTACAATTCTCCCTATCTCTGGAACCTCCACATTCCCCTACAACCCTCCCTATCGCTGTAACCTCCTCCAGCCCCTACACCCTCTCAATCTCTGTAACCTCCTCCAGCCCCTACAACCCTCCCTATCTCAGTAACCTCGACCAGCCCCAACAACTGTCTCTATCTCTGTAACCTCCTCCAACCCCTACACCCCTCCCTATCTCTGTAACCTCCTCCAGCCCCTACAACCCTCCCTATCTCTGTAACCTCCTCCAGCCCCCTACAACCCTCCCTATCTCTGTAACCTCCTCCTGTCCCCTACAACCCTCCCTATCTATGTAACCTCCTCCAGTCCCCAACAACCCTATCTCTGTAACCTCCTCCGGCACCAACAACCCTCCCTTCCTATGTAACCTCCACCAGTCACCAACACCCTCCCTCTCTCTGTAACCTCCTACAGCCCGTACAACACTCGCTATCTCTGCTGCCTCCTCCAGACCATACAACCCTCCCGATGTTCGTAACCTCCTACAGCCCCTACACCCCTCGCTATCTCTGTAACCTCCTCCAGCCCCTACAACCATCCCTATCTCTGTAACCTCCTCCAGCCCCTACAACCCTCCCTATATCTGTAACCAACTCCATCCCCTACACCCCACCCTATCGCTGTAACCTCCTCCAGCCTCTACACCCCTCCAATTTCTGCAACCTCCTGCAGCCCCTACAACCCTCCCTATCTCTATAACCTCCTCCAGCCCCTACAACCCTCCCTATCTCTATAACCTCCTCCAGCCCCTAAAACCCTCCCTATTTCTGTAACCTGCTCCAGCCCCCTACAATCCTCCCTATCTCTGTAACCTCCTCCAGCCCCTACAACCCTCTCTATCTCTGAAACCTCCTCCAGCCCCATACACCCCTCCCTATCTCTGTAACCTCCTCCAGCCTCCACACCCCTCCCTATCTCTGTAACCTCCTCCAGCCCCTACACCCCTCCCTATCTCTGTCACGGCCTCCAGTCCCCTACAACCCGCCCGATCTCTGTAACCTCCTCCAGCCCCTTACACACCTCCCTATCTCTGTAACTTCCTCCAGCCCCTACACCCCGCCCTATCTCTGTAACCTCCTCCAGCGCATACACCCCAACCTATGTCTGTAGCATCCAGCCCCTACAAGGCTCCCTATCTCTGTAACCTCCTCCAGCACCTACACACCTCCCTATCTCTGTAACATCCTCCAGCCCCTACACCCCTCCCTATCTCTGTAACCTCCTCCACACCCTACAGCCCTCCCTATCTCTGTAACCTCCTCCAGCCCCTACACCCCTCCCTATCTCTGTAACCTCCTCCAGCCCCTACAACCCTCCCTACCTCTGTAACCTCCTCCAGCCCCTACAACCCTCCCAAACTCTGGAACCTCCTCCAGCCCCTACACCCCTCCCTATCTCTGTAACCTCCTCCAGCGCATACACCACTCCCTATCTCTGTTACCTTCTCAAGCCCACTACACCCCTCCCTATCTCTGTGACCTCCTCCAGCCCCTACACCCCTCCCTATCTCTGTAACATGCTCCAGCCCTTACAGCCCTCCCTTTCTCTGTAACCTCCTCCAGCCCCTACACCCTCCCGATCTCTGTAAGCTCCTCCAGCCCCGTACACCTCTCCCTATCTCTGTAACCTCCTCCATCCCCTACAGCCCTCCCTATCTCTGTAACCTCCTACGGCACCTACCACCCTCCCTATTTCTGTAACCTCCTGCGGCATCCTACAGCCCTCCCTATCTCTGTAACCTCCTACGGCACCTACAACCCTCTTTATCTCTGTAACCTCCTCCAGCCCCTACAACCCTTCCTATATGTGTAACCTTCTCCAACCCCTACAACCCTCCATATCTCTGTAACCTACTCCAGCACCTACAACCCTCCCTATCTCTGTAACCACCTCCAGCCCCTATAACCCTCCCTATCTCTGTAACCTCCTCCAGCACCGACAACCCTCCCAGTCTCTGTAACCTCCTCCAGCCCCTACAACCCTTCCTATATGTGTAACCTTCTCCAACCCCTACAACCCTCCATATCTCTGTAACCTCCTCCAGCACCTACAACCCTCCCTATCTCTGTAACCACCTCCTGCCCCGATAACCCTCCCTATCTCTGTAACCTCCTCCAGCACCGACAACCCTCCCTGTCTCTGTAACCTCCTCCAGCCCCTACAACCCTCCCTATCTCTGTAACCACCTGCAGCCCCTACAACGACCCCTATCTCTGTAACCTCTTCCAGTCCCTACAACACTCCCTATTTCTGTAACCTCCTCCAGCACCTACAACCCTACCTATCTCTGCAACCTCCTCCAGCACCTACAACCCTCCCTATCTATGTAACCACCTCCAGCCCTCACAACCATCCCTATGTCTGTATCCTCCTAAAGCCCCTACAACCCACCTTATCTCTAAAACCTCCTCCAGGCTCTACACCCCTCCCTATCTCTGTAACCTCCTCCAGCCCCTACAACCGTCCCTATCTCTGTAACCTCCTCCAGCCCCTACAACACTCCCCTTCTCTGTAACCTCCTCCAGCCCCTACAACCCTCCCTATCTCTGTAACCACCTGCAGCCCCTACAACGACCCCTATCTCTGTAACCTCTTCCAGTCCCTACAACACTCCCTATTTCTGTAACCTCCTCCAGCACCTACAACCCTCCCTATCTATGTAACCACCTCCAGCCCTCACAACCATCCCTATGTCTGTATCCTCCTAAAGCCCCTACAACCCACCTTATCTCTAAAACCTCCTCCAGGCTCTACACCCCTCCCTATCTCTGTAACCTCTTCCAGCCCCTACAACCGTCCCTATCTCTGTAACCTCCTCCAGCCCCTACAACACTCCCCTTCTCTGTAACCTCCTCCATCCCCTACAACCCTCCCTATCTCTGTAACCTCCTCCAGCACCTACAACCCTCCCTATCTATGTAACCTACTCCAGTCCCTACAACCCGCCCTATTTCTGAAACCTCCTCCAGTCCCTAAAGCCCTCCATATTTCTGTAAACTCCTCCAGCACCTACAACCCTCCCTATCTCTGTAACCTCCTCCAGCACCCTACAACCCTCCCTATCTCTGTAACCTCCTCCAGCCCCATACACCCCTCCCTATCTCTGTAACCTCCTCCAGCCTCCACACCCCTCCCTATCTCTGTAACCTCCTCCAGCTCCTACACCCCTCCCTATCTCTGTCACGGCCTCCAGTCCCCTACAACCCGCCCGATCTCTGTAACCTCCTCCAGCCCCTTACACACCTCCCTATCTCTGTAACTTCCTCCAGCCCCTACACCCCAACCTATCTCTGTAGCATCCAGCCCCTACAAGGCTCCCTATCTCTGTAACCTCCTCCAGCCCCTACAAGGCTCCCTATCTCTGTAACCTCCTCCAGCACCTACACCCCTCCCTATCTCTGTAACCTCCTCCAGCACCTACACACCTCCCTATCTCTGTAACCTCCTCCAGCCCCTACACCCCTCCCTATCTCTGTAACCTCCTCCAGCACCATACACCACTCTCTATCTCTGTAACCTCCTCCAGCCCCTACAGCCCTCCCTATCTCTGTAACCTCCTCCAGCCCCTACACCCCTCCCTATCTCTGTAACCTCCTCCAGCCCCTACACCCCTCCCTATCTCTGTAACCTCCTCCAGCACCATACACCACTCTCTATCTCTGTAACCTCCTCCAGCCCCTACAGCCCTCCCTATCTCTGTAACCTCCTCCAGCCCCTACACCCCTCCCTATCTCTGTAACCTCCTCCAGCCACTACACCCCTCCCTATCTCTGTAACCTCCTCCAGCCCCTACACCCCTCCCTATCTCTGTAACCTCCTCCAGCACCATACACCACTCTCTATCTCTGTAACCTCCTCCAGCCCCTACAACCCTCCCTATCTCTGTAACCTCCTCCAGCCCCTACAACCCTCCCTACCTCTGTAACCTCCTCCAGCCCCTACAACCCTCCCAAACTCTGGAACCTCCTCCAGCCCCTACACCCCTCCCTATCTCTGTAACCTCCTCCAGCGCATACACCACTCCCTATCTCTGTTACCTTCTCAAGCCCACTACACCCCTCCCTATCTCTGTAACCTCCTCCAGCCCCTACACTCCTCCCTATCTCTGTAACATGCTCCAGCCCTTACACCCCTCCCTTTCTCTGTAACCTCATCCAGCCCCTACACCCTCCCGATCTCTGTAAACTCCTCCAGCCCCGTACACCCCTCCCTATCTCTGTAACCTCCTCCATCCCCTACAGCCCTCCCTATCTCTGTAACCTCCTACGGCACCTACAACCCTCCCTATTTCTGTAACCTCCTCCGGCATCCTACAGCCCTCCCTATCTCTGTAACCTCCTACGGCACCTACAACCCCCTCTATCTCTGTAACCTCCTCCAGCCCCTACAACCCTTCCTATATGTGTAACCTACTCCAGCCCCTACAACCCTCCATATCTCTGTAACCTCCTCCAGCACCTACAACCCTCCCTATCTCTGTAACCACCTCCAGCCCCTATAACCCTCCCTATCTCTGTAACCTCCTCCAGCACCGACAACCCTCCCTGTCTCTGTAACCTCCTCCAGCCCCTACACCCCTCCCTATCTCTGTAACCACCTCCAGCCCTTACAACCATCCCTATGTCTGTAACCTCCTAAAGCCCGTACAACCCACCTTATCTCTGAAACCTCCTCCAGCCCCTACACCCCTCCCTATCTCTGTAACCCCCTCCAGCCCCTACAACCGTCCCTATCTCTGTAACCTCCTCCAGCCCCTACAACACTCCCCTTCTCTGTAACCTCCTCCAGCCCCTACACCCTCCCTATTTCTGTAACCTCCTCCAGTCCCTAAAGCCCTCCATATTTCTGTAAACTCCTCCAGCACCTACAACCCTCCCTATTTCTGTAACCTCCTCCAGCACCTACAACCCTCCCTATCTCTGTAACCACCTGCAGCCCCTACAACCATCCATATCTCTGGAACCTCCTCCAGCCCCTACAACACTCCCTTTTTCTGTAACCTCCTCCATCCCCTACAACCCTCCATATCTCTTTAACGTCCTCCAGCACCTACAACCCTCCCTATCTCTGTAACCTCCTCCAGCCCCTACACCCCTCCCTATTTCTGTAACCACCTCCAGCCCCTAAAACCCTCCCTATCTCTGTAACCTCCTCCAGCCCCTACAACCCTCCCTATCTCTGTAACATCCTCCAGCCCCTACAACCCTCCCTATCTCTGTAACCTCCTCCAGCCCCTACAACACTCCCTATCTCTGTAACCTCCTCCAGCCCCTACACCCCTGCCTATTTCTGTAACCTCCTCCAGCCCCTACACCCCTCCCTATCTCTGTAACCTCCTCCAGCCCCTACACCCCTCCCTATCTCTGTAACCTCCTCCAGCCCCTACAACCCTCTCTAACTCTGTAACCTCCTCCAGCCCCATACACCCCTCCCTATCTCTGTATCCTCTTTCAGTCCCCTACAACCCTCCATATCTCTGTAACCTCCTCCAGCCCCCTACAACCCTCCCTATCTCTGTAACCTCTTCCGGCCTCCTACAGCCCTCCTTATCTCTGTAACCTCCTCCAGCCCCTACAATCCTTCCTATATCTGTTACCTCCTCCAGCCCCTACAACCCTCCCTATCTCTGTAACCTCCTCCAGCCCCTACAACACTCCCTTTCTCTGTAACCTCCTCCAGCCCCGACAACCCGCCCGATCTCTGTAACCTCCTCCAGCCCCTACACCCCTCCCTATCTCTGTAACCTCCTCCAGACCCTACACCCCTCCCTATCTCTGTAACCCCCTCCAGCCCCTACAACCCTCCCTATCTCTGTAACCTCCTCCAGCCCCTACACCCCTCCTTATCTCTGTAACCTCCTCCAGCGCATACACCACTCCCTATCTCTGTAACCTCCTCCAGCCCCTACAATCCTCCCTATCTTTGTAACCTCCTAGAGCCCCGACAACCCTCCCTATCTCTGAAACCTCCTCCAGCCCCTACAACCATCCCTATATCTGTAACCACCTCCAGCACCTACAACCCTCCCTATGTAACCACCTCCAGCCCCTACAAGGCTCCCTATCTCTGTAACCTCCTTCAGCCCCTACAATCCTCCCTATCTCTGTAACCTCCTCCAGCCCCTACAACCCTCCCTATTTCTGTAACCTCCTCCAGCCTCTACACCCCTCCTATCTCTGTAACCTCCTCCAGCCCCTAAAACCTGCCCTATTTCTGTAACCTCCTCCAGCCCCTACAACCCTCCATATCTCTGTAACCTCCTCCATCCCCTACAACCCTCCATATCTCTGTAACCTCCTTCAGCCCCCTACAACCCTCCCTATCTCTGAAACCTCCTCCGGCCTCCTACAGCCCTCCGCATCTCTGTAACCTCCTCCAGCCACTATACCTCTCACTATCTGTGTAACCTCCTCCAGCCCCTACAACCCTCCCTATCTCTATAACCTCCTCCAGCCCTCTACAACCATTCAATAGGAAGGCAGGGAGGGAGTGAGGGAGAAGGCGGGAGGGAGGGAGTGAGGGAGAAGGCGGGAGGGAGGGAGTGAGGGAGAAGGCGGGAGGGAGGGAGTGAGGGAGAAGGCGGGAGGGAGGGAGTGAGGGAGAAGGCGGGAGGGAGGGAGTGAGGGAGAAGGCGGGAGGGAGGGAGTGAGGGAGAAGGCGGGAGGGAGGGAGTGAGGGAGAAGGCGGGAGGGAGGGAGTGAGGGAGAAGGCGGGAGGGAGGGAGTGAGGGAGAAGGCGGGAGGGAGGGAGTGAGGGAGAAGGCGGGAGGGAGGGAGTGAGGGAGAAGGCGGGAGGGAGGGAGTGAGGGAGAAGGCGGGAGGGAGGGAGTGAGGGAGAAGGCGGGAGGGAGGGAGTGAGGGAGAAGGCGGGAGGGAGGGCGTGAGGGAGAAGGCGGGAGGGAGGGAGTGAGGGAGAAGGCGGGAGGGAGGGAGTGAGGGAGAAGGCGGGAGGGAGGGAGTGAGGGAGAAGGCGGGAGGGAGGGAGTGAGGGAGAAGGCGGGAGGGAGGGAGTGAGGGAGAAGGCGGGAGGGAGGGAGTGAGGGAGAAGGCGGGAGGGAGGGAGTGAGGGAGAAGGCGGGAGGGAGGGAGTGAGGGAGAAGGCGGGAGGGAGGGAGTGAGGGAGAAGGCGGGAGGGAGGGAGTGAGGGAGAAGGCGGGAGGGAGGGAGTGAGGGAGAAGGCGGGAGGGAGGGAGTGAGGGAGAAGGCGGGAGGGAGGGAGTGAGGGAGAAGGCGGGAGGGAGGGAGTGAGGGAGAAGGCGGGAGGGAGGGAGTGAGGGAGAAGGCGGGAGGGAGGGAGTGAGGGAGAAGGCGGGAGGGAGGGAGTGAGGGAGAAGGCGGGAGGGAGGGAGTGAGGGAGAAGGCGGGAGGGAGGGAGTGAGGGAGAAGGCGGGAGGGAGGGAGTGAGGGAGAAGGCGGGAGGGAGGGAGTGAGGGAGAAGGCGGGAGGGAGGGAGTGAGGGAGAAGGCGGGAGGGAGGGAGTGAGGGAGAAGGCGGGAGGGAGGGAGTGAGGGAGAAGGCGGGAGGGAGGGAGTGAAGGAGAAGGCGGGGGAGGGAGTGAGGGAGAAGGCGGGAGGGAGGGAGTGAGGGAGAAGGAGGGAGAGAGTGAGGGAGAAGGAGGGAGGGAGTGAGGGAGAAGGCGGGAGGGATGGAGTGAGGGAGAAGGAGGGAGGGAGTGAGGGAGAAAGAGGGAGGGAGTGAGGGAGAAGGAGGAAGGGAGTGAGGGAGAAGGAGGGAGGGAGTGAGGGAGAAAGAGGGAGGGAGTGAGGGAGAAAGAGGGAGGGAGTGAGGGAGAAAGAGGGAGGGAGTGAGGGAGAAGGAGGGAGGGAGTGAGGGAGAAGGAGGGAGGGAGTGAGGGAGAAGGAGGGAGGGAGGGAGTGAGGGAGAAGGAGGGAGGGAGTGAGGGAGAAGGAGGAAGGGAGTGAGGGAGAAGGAGGGAGGGAGTGAGGGAGAAGGCGGGAGGGAGGGAGTGAGGGAGAAGGCGGGAGGGAGGGAGTGAGGAAGAAGGCGGGAGGGAGGGAGTGAGGGAGAAGGCGGGAGGGAGGGAGTGAGGGAGAAGGCGGGAGGGAGGGAGTGAGGGAGAAGGCGGGAGGGAGAAAGGGACACGGGGAGAAAGCAGGAGGGAGGGAGTGAGGGAGAAGGCGGGAGGGAGGGAGGGAGAAGGAGGGAGGGAGTGAGGGAGAAAGAGGGAGGGAGTGAGGGAGAAGGAGGAAGGGAGTGAGGGAGAAGGAGGGAGGGAGTGAGGGAGAAGGAGGGAGGGAGTGAGGGAGAAAGAGGGAGGGAGTGAGGGAGAAAGAGGGAGGGAGTGAGGGAGAAGGAGGGAGGGAGTGAGGGAGAAGGAGGGAGGGAGTGAGGGAGAAGGAGGGAGGGAGTGAGGGAGAAGGAGGGAGGGAGTGAGGGAGAAGGAGGGAGGGAGGGAGTGAGGGAGAAGGAGGGAGGGAGTGAGGGAGAAGGAGGAAGGGAGTGAGGGAGAAGGAGGGAGGGAGTGAGGGAGAAGGCGGGAGGGAGGGAGTGAGGGAGAAGGCGGGAGGGAGGGAGTGAGGGAGAAGGCGGGAGGGAGGGAGTGAGGGAGAAGGCGGGAGGGAGGGAGTGAGGGAGAAGGCGGGAGGGAGAAAGGGACACGGGGAGAAAGCAGGAGGGAGGGAGTGAGGGAGAAGGCAGGAGGGAGGGAGTGAGGGAGAAGGCGGGAGGGAGGGAGTGAGGGAGAAGGCGGGAGGGAGGGAGTGAGGGAGAAGGCAGGAGGGAGGGAGTGAGGGAGAAGGCGGGAGGGAGGGAGTGAGGGAGAAGGCGGGAGGGAGGGAGTGAGGGAGAAGGCGGGAGGGAGGGAGGGAGGGGAAAAGAAAGAGAGGGAAGGAGCGGGGGAGAGAGAGAGTGAGAGAGCGAGAGAGTGGGGGTGGCGGTTGGGAGAGCGGGGAACACAGGAGGGAAGCGGACATGGTACAACCACAGAAAGCAGGCAGCAGCCATCCAGCCTCACGCGCAGCTCCACCAGAGAGAGAGAGAGAGAGAGAGAGAAGGCTCAGCACATGTTTGTGGCGGTGAAGACAGCGGCTCCCCCCCGGGGGTAGGGGCTTTGCTCAGGTCTGGCAGCACGGGGTACAGCGTCGGAATAGGTGCAGGATTCGGGCCGGCTGGCTCGGTGGCATCGTTCACAGGGACTCCCGATGGCGCAGGTTCCCAACCCACCCACATCCCCCCTTAATATAAGGAAGAGCTGTCGTTTACCATGGAGAGCATCACAGTGGAACATACCCCCACCCCCCTACCACACACACACACATACGCGCACACAGACGCAGACGCACGCGCACACACACAGACGCAGACGCACGCGCACACACACAGACGCAGACGCACGCGCACACACAGACACAGACGCACGCGCACACACAGACACACACATTCGCGCACACAGACACAGACACAGATGCACACGCGCACACACACAGACACAGACGCACGCGCACACACACAGACACAGACGCACGCGCACACACACAGACACAGACGCACGCGCACACACACAGACACAGACGCACGCGCACACACAGACACACGCACGCGCGCACACACAGACACAGACGCACGCGCGCACACACAGACACTGACGCACGCGCACACACACACACACATTCGCGCACACAGACACAGACACAGATGCACACGCGCACACACACAAGACACAGACGCACGCGCGCACACACACAGACACAGACGCACGCGCGCACACACAGACACAGACGCACGCGCACACACACAGACACTGACACAGACGCACGCGCACACACACAGACACAGACGCACACGCACACACACAGACACACACACGCGCACACACACAGACACAGACACAGACGCACGCGCACACACACAGACACAGACGCACGCGCACACACACAGACACTGACGCACGCGCACACACACAGACACAGACGCACGCGCACACACACAGACACAGACGCACGCGCACACACACAGACACAGACGCACACGCACACAGATGCACGTGCACACACACAGACACAGACGCACGCGCACACACACAGACACAGACGCACGCGCACACACACAGACACACGCACGCGCACACACACAGACACACGCACGCGCACACACACAGACACACGCACGCGCACACACACACACATTCGCGCACACAGTCACAGACACAGACGCACGCGCACACACACAGACACAGACGCACGCGCGCACACACAGACACAGACGCACGCGCACACACACAGACACTGACACAGACGCACGCGCACACACACAGACACAGACGCACACGCACACACACAGACACACACACGCGCACACACACAGACACAGACGCACGCGCACACACACAGACACAGACGCACGCGCACACACACAGACACAGACGCACGCGCACACACACAGACACTGATGCACGCGCACACACACAGACACAGACGCACGCGCACACACACACACATTCGCGCACACAGACACAGACACAGATGCACACGCGCACACACACAAGACACAGACGCACGCGCGCACACACAGACACAGACGCACGCGCACACACACAGACACTGACACAGACGCACGCGCACACACACAGACACAGACGCACACGCACACACACAGACACAGACGCACACGCACACACACAGACACACACACGCGCACACACACAGACACAGACACAGACGCACGCGCACACACACAGACACACGCACGCGCACACACACACACATTCGCGCACACAGTCACAGACACAGACGCACGCGCACACACACAGACACAGACGCACGCGCACACACACAGACACAGACGCACGCGCACACACACAGACACAGACGCACGCGCACACACACAGACACAGACGCACGCGCACACACACAGACACTGACGCACGCGCACACACACAGACACAGACGCACGCGCACACACACACACATTCGCGCACACAGACACAGACACAGATGCACACGCGCACACACACAAGACACAGACGCACGCGCGCACACACACAGACACAGACGCACGCGCGCACACACAGACACAGACGCACGCGCACACACACAGACACAGACGCACGCGCACACACACAGACACTGACACAGACGCACGCGCACACACACAGACACAGACGCACACGCACACACACAGACACACACACGCGCACACACACAGACACAGACACAGACGCACGCGCACACACACAGACACAGACGCACGCGCACACACACAGACACTGACGCACGCGCACACACACAGACACAGACGCACGCGCACACACACAGACACAGACGCACACGCACACACACAGATGCACGTGCACACACACAGACACAGACGCACGCGCACACACACAGACACAGACGCACGCGCACACACACAGACACACGCACACGCACACACACACACATTCGCGCACACAGTCACAGACACAGACGCACGCGCACACACACAGACACAGACGCACGCGCACACACACAGACACAGACGCACGCGCACACACACAGACACAGACGCACGCGCACACACACAGACACAGACGCACGCGCACACACACAGACACAGACGCACGCGCACACACACAGACACAGACGCACGCGCACACACACAGACACAGACGCACGCGCACACACACAGACAGACGCACGCGCACACACACAGACAGACGCACGCGCACACACACAGACACGCGCACACACAGACACAGACGCACGCGCATACACACAGACACAGACGCACACGCACACACACAGACGCACGCGCACACACACAGACACAGACGCACGCGCACACACAGACACTGACGCACGCGCACACACACAGACACTGACGCACGCGCACACACACAGACACTGACGCACGCGCACACACACAGACACTGACGCACGCGCACACACACACACATTCGCGCACACAGACACAGACACAGATGCACACGCACACACACAGACACAGACGCACGCGCACACACAGACACAGACGCACGCGCACACACAGACACAGACGCACGCGCACACACAGACACAGACGCACGCGCACACACAGACACAGACGCACGCGCACACAGACACAGACGCACGCGCACACACACAGACACACACACGCGCACACACAGACACAGATGCACGCGCGCACACACAGACACTGACGCACGCGTGCACACACAGACACAGACGCACGCGCGCACACACAGACACAGACGCACGCGCACACAGACACAGACGCACGCGCACACACACAGACAGACACACGCGCACACACAGACACAGACGCACGCGCATACACACAGACACAGACGCACACGCACACACACAGATGCACATGCACACACACAGACACAGACGCACGTGCACACACACAGACACAGACGCACGCGCACACACACAGACACAGACGCACGCGCACACACACAGACACAGACGCACGCGCACACACACAGACACAGACGCACGCGCACACACACACATTCGCGCACACAGACACAGACACAGATGCACACGCACACACACAGACACAGACGCACGCGCACACACACAGACACAGACGCACGCGCACACACACAGACACAGACGCACGCGCACACACAGACACAGGCGCACGCGCACACACACAGACAGACGCACGCGCACACACACAGACACAGACGCACGCGCGCACACACAGACACAGACGCACGCGCGCACACACAGACACAGACGCACGCGCACACACACAGACACAGACGCACGGACACAGACACAGACGCACACGCACGGACACAGACGCACGCGCACACGCACGGACACAGACGCACGCGCACACGCACGGACACAGACGCACGCGCACACGCACGCGCACATAGACGCACGCGCACAGACATAGACGCACGCGCACAGACACAGACGCACGCGCACAGACACAGACGCACGCGCACAGACACAGACGCACGCGCACAGACACAGACGCACGCGCACAGACACAGACGCACGCGCACAGACACAGACGCACGCGCACAGACACAGACGCACGCGCACAGACAGACACAGACGCACAGACACAGACACAGACGCACGCGCACACACAGACACAGACGCACGCGCACACACAGACACAGACGCACGCGCACACACACAGACACAGACGCACGCGCACACACACAGACACTGACGCACACGTACACAGACACACGCACAGACACACGCGCACACACACAGACGCACGCGCACACACAGACAGACGCACGCGCACACACAGACAGACGCACGCGCACACACAGACAGACGCACGCGCACACACAGACACAGACGCACGCGCACACAGACACAGACGCACGCGCACACACAGACAGACGCACGCGCACACACAGACAGACGCACGCGCACACAGACACAGACGCACGCGCACACAGACACAGACGCACGCGCACACAGACACAGACGCACGCGCGCGCACACACACAGACACAGACGCACGCGCGCACACACACACAGACACAGACGAACACGCGCACACACAGACAGACACAAATGCACGCGCGCGCACACTCGCGCGCACACAGGCACAGGCGCGCGCGCGCACACAGGCACAGGCGCGCGCGCGCACACAGGCACAGGCGCGCGCGCGCACACAGGCACAGGCGCGCGCACACAGGCACAGGCGCGCGCGCGCGCACACAGGCACAGGCGCGCGCGCGCGCACACAGGCACAGGCGCGCGCGCGCGCGCACACAGGCACAGGC
Organism: Isurus oxyrinchus; assembly: GCA_026770705.1. Taxonomy (NCBI): domain Eukaryota; kingdom Metazoa; phylum Chordata; class Chondrichthyes; order Lamniformes; family Lamnidae; genus Isurus; species Isurus oxyrinchus. The sequence goes on from JANJGN010001948.1 coordinate 47,685, forward strand.
GCACGCGCGCACACAAACACAGACGCACGCGCGCACACACAGACAGACGCACGCACACACACACAGGCACAGACGCACGCGCGCACACAGAGGCACACATACACAGACACAGACGCACGCGCACACACACAGACACAGACGCACGCGCACACACACAGACACAGACGCACACGCACGGACACAGACGCACGCGCACACGCACGGACACAGACGCACGCGCACACGCACATAGACGCACGCGCACAGACATAGACGCACGCGCACAGACACAGACGCACGCGCACAGACACAGACGCACGCGCACAGACACAGACGCACGCGCACAGACACAGACGCACGCGCACAGACAGACACAGACGCACAGACACAGACACAGACGCACGCGCACACACTGACACAGACGCACGCGCACACACTGACACAGACGCACGCGCACACACTGACACAGACGCACGCGCACACACACAGACACAGACGCACGCGCACACACACAGACACAGACGCACGCGCACACACACAGACACTGACGCACGCGCACACACACAGACACTGACGCACACGTACACAGACACACGCACAGACACACGCGCACACACACAGACAGACGCACGCGCACACACAGACAGACGCACGCGCACACACAGAGACGCACGCGCACACACAGACAGACGCACGCGCACACACAGACAGACGCACGCGCACACACAGACAGACGCACGCGCACACACAGACAGACGCACGCGCACACACAGACAGACGCACGCGCACACAGACACAGACGCACGCGCACACAGACACAGACGCACGCGCGCGCACACACACAGACACAGACGCACGCGCGCGCACACACACACAGACACAGACGAACACGCGCACACACAGACAGACACAAATGCACGCGCGCGCACACTCGCGCGCACACAGGCACAGGCGCTGCGCGCGCACACAGGCACAGGCGCGCGCGCGCACACAGGCACAGGCGCGCGCGCGCACACAGGCACAGGCGCGCGCGCACACAGGCACAGGCGCGCGCGGCGCACACAGGCACAGGCGGCGCGCGCGCACACAGGCACAGGCGCGCGCGCGTGCACACAGGCACAGGCTCGCGCGCGCACACAGGCACAGGCGCGCGCGCGCACACAGGCACAGGCGCGCGCGCACACAGGCACAGGCGCGCGCGCGCACACAGGCACAGGCGCGCGCGCGCACACAGGCACAGGCGCGCGCGCGCGCGCACACAGGCACAGGCGCACGCGCGCACACAAACACAGACGCACGCGCGCACACACAGACAGACGCACGCACACACACACAGGCACAGATGCACGCGCGCACACAGAGGCACACACACACAGACACAGACGCACGCGCACACACACAAACACAGACGCATGCGCACACACACAGACACAGACGCACACGCACACACAGACACAGACGCACGCGCACACACAGACACAGACGCACGCGCACACACAGACACAGACGCACGCGCACACACAGACACAGACGCAACGCGCACACACACAGACACAGACGCACGCGCACACACACAGACACAGACGCACACACACAGACACAGACGCACGCGCACACACACACAGACACAGACGCACGCGCACACACACACAGACACAGACACACGCGCGCACACACACACAGACACAGACGCACGCGCACACACACACACAGACACAGACACAGACGCACGCACACACACACACACAGACACAGACGCACGCACACACAGACACAGACTCCCCAAACTTTTCTGCACAAACCAGGGTCAGCTCAGGCTCGCCGGAGAGAGGTTTCTTCTCACGCAAACACAGAGGCTTCAGCTCACTTTAAACCGAGCGAGACCCCTGGCGTCCCGGCCGCGGCGGGACCCAGAGATCCGGACGCGTGATTTATTTTTCTCCCACCGCCCCGCAGCCCCACAATTAATTGCCCCCAACTGCTTCGGGCAAAGGGCAGGGCGTGGCAAGCCAAGAGAGAGAGAGAGAGGGGGTAGGGGGTAGAGAATCCACTGTCAAAGCTGGGTTACATGCAGTCTGGGGCATGCAGAGCAGAACAACAGACAGACGGGGTGGGGTGGGGGGGGCGGTGGGGGGTCCACATGCGGGACAGGTGACATGCAAAAGGGCATGCAAAACAGGAATGCATCCGAAAAAGGATCCTTACTTGTGCAAACTAGCATCCAGGCAAAGGAAGGCAGGAGGAAAATCATGTGCTTTCTTTAATGAAAAGTTTCCAATCTGTCAAAGCGCAGACACAAAAACGAGGCAGGACATCTCCGAGTGGCGGCGGGTGGTGGTGGTGGTTGGGGGAGGGTGGGGGGGTGGGGTTGATGGGGAGGGGGGAGAGCCGGGGAGGGTGTGGAGTGAAAGGAACAGGAGAAGGAGGGGCTAACGGACAGGCGGAGTCAGCCGTGCGCGCGTCTGGCGCCCATTCCACCGCCCTCGCGTGTGCGCTGCTGCTGCCCCGTTCTCACCTACTCTCTCCCCCCCCATTCCGCATCTTAAAACGCCCGGGGGAAAACACTAATTCCAGCCCACCTTTACCGCCCCCCACCACCCCGAAACCTCCTCCCGTGCATCCCCAATGTCCCCCCCCCGACACCCCCCCCCACCCCCACGCTCCCAGCCCCCATCCTTGAAGGGCGAGGGGCAAGGTCTCCCACCGACAGGGGTCCTGAATCGCGGATTCGGCGCGAGAGGAAGGCCATTCAGCCCATCACGTCTGCGTTGGCTGTCCGGACAGTCTCACCTAGCCCCACCCCTCCACCACCGCCTCCCCCCTGCCCCCCCCACACCCGGCACATTCTCCCGTTTCTGATATCAGTCTAATTCCCTCTCAAACACCTCGATTGACCCTGTCTCCCCCACACTCTCAGGCAGCACATTCCAGACCCTAACACCTCGATTGACCCTGTCTCCCCCACACTCTCAGGCAGCACATTCCAGATCCTAAGCCTCGATTGAACCTGCCTCCACCACACTCTCAGGCAGCGCATTCCAGATCCTAACGCCTCGATTGAACCTGCCTCCACCACACTCTCAGGCAGCGCATTCCAGATCCTAACGCCTCGATTGAACCTGCCTCCACCACACTCTCAGGCAGCGCATTCCAGATCCTAACACCTCGATTGACCCTGTCTCCCCCACACTCTCAGGCAGTGCATTCCAGATCCTAACGCCTCGATTGACCCTGCCTCCCCCACACTCTCAGGCAGCACATTCCAGACCCTAACGCCTCGATTGACCCTGTCTCCCCCACACTCTCAGGCAGCACATTCCAGACCCTAACGCCTCGATTGAACCTGTCTCCCTCACACTCTCAGGCAGCACATTCCAGATCCTAACGCCTCGATTGACCCTGTCTCCCCCACACTCTCGGGCACTGATTTCCAGATCCTAACCACTCAAGTCTCCATTGCTTCTTTTATCAATGGCCTTAAATCTGTGTCCCTCTGGTTCTCGATCCTTCCCCCAACGGGAACAGTCCCTCTCTGTACACTCTGTCCCAGACCCCTGCTGATTTTGAACACTGCTATCCAATCTCCTCTCCACCTTCTCTTCTCCAAGGAGAACAGTTCCAACTCCTCCAATCTACCTGGTCCATTGTCTGGGAGCAGTGCGCACTCCTATATTTGGAACTAGAGAAACATACGGCGCAGGAGAAGGCCATTCGGCCCACCATGACTAAGCTGGCTCTTTGAAAGAGCAGTCTCTCTGAGTTCCCACACCCCTGCTTTTTTGACTTCCCTTCGCAGGAAAGACCCCCATTCCCAAGACCTTGACATCTTTCTTGCAAGGCAGTTCCCAGAACCTTTCATAGGACGTGTGCATCGCTGGGCTGGGCCCAGCGTTTATTGCCCATCCCTAAGTGCCCCTTCAGAAGGTGGGGGAGGTGGGGGGGGGGGGGGGGGTGAGCTGCCTTCTTGAACCGCTGCAGTCCCCGTGTGGTGTAGGTACACCCACAGTGCTGTTAGGGAGGGAGTTCCAGGATTTTGTCCGTGTGGTGTAGGTACACCCACGGCGCTGTTAGGGAGGGAGTTCCAGGATTTTGTCCCCGTGTGGTGTAGGTACACCCACGGTGCTGTTAGGGAGGGAGTTCCAGGACTTTGTCCGTGTGGTGTAGGTACACCCACGGCGCTGTTAGGGAGGGAGTTCCAGGATTTTGTCCGTGTGGTGTAGGTACACCCACGGCGCTGTTAGGGAGGGAGTTCCAGGATTTTGTCCGTGTGGTGTAGGTACACCCACGGCGCTGTTAGGGAGGGAATTCCAGGATTTTGTCCCGTGTGGTGTAGGTACACCCACGGCGCTGTTAGGGAGGGAGTTCCAGGATTTTGTCAGTGTGGTGTAGGTACACCCACGGCGCTGTTAGGGAGGGAGTTCCAGGATTTTGTCCGTGTGGTGTAGGTACACCCACGGCGCTGTTAGGGAGGGAGTTCCAGGATTTTGTCCCCGTGTGTGGTGTAGGTACACCCACAGCGCTGTTAGGGAGGGAGTTCCAGGATTTTGTCTCGTGTGTGGTGTAGGTACACCCACGGTGCTGTTAGGGAGGGAGTTCCAGGATTTTGTCCGTGTGGTGTAGGTACACCCACAGCGCTGTTAGGGAGGGAGTCCCAGGATTGTGACCCGGCGACAGTGAAGGAACGGCCGATATATTCCCAAGTCGGGATGGTGAGCGGCTGGGAGGGGAACTTGCAGGTGGTGGTGTTCCCCATGTGTCTGCTGCCCTCGTCCTTCTAGATGGTAGAGGTGGTGGGTTTGGGCGGGGACCACACGGGGACCACACGGGGACTGCAGCAATTCAAGAGGTTCAACATTCAGCTTTCACTAATCTTTGACGATTATATTAAAAAAAGAGGTCATTTCTTTATTCTGGGGCTATGAGAAAGCAGGAGGTCCACGATTTGGTCAGTCACTGGCGAAGCAAGTACATGAGAAACGAGGGGATATTTGTTCCCTCCCACCCCAGGCACAGCAGGTTGTTGGGGTCTGGAAGACGCTGCCTGAAAGGGCGGTGGAAGTGGTTGGGGAATGCCCAAAAGGTGCAATTCGACCTGTACTTGACGGGGGCCGGGCCGACTTGCAGGGTTATGGGAGTGGGACTGAACCCGGGTAACCCCACTGCCGGGCCGAGCGGCCTCCCTTCCTGCGCTGCGCGGTGCCGCTAAATACATCTGCCCCTGGTGAGGCAGTAGGCGTAGCGGTATCGTCGCTAGATTGGCAACCCAGAGACCCAGGGTAACGCTCTGGGGACCCGGGTTCGAATCCCACCCCGGCAGATGGTATAAGACCATTAAGACATAGGAGCAGAAATTAGGCCATTCGGCCCATCGCGTCCGCTCCGCCATTCAATCACGGCTGATAAGTTTCTCAACCCCATTCTCCCACCTTCTCCCCGTAACCTTTGACCCCCTTACCAATCAGGAACTGATCTATCTCGGTCTTAAATACACTCAATGACCCGGCCTCCACAGCCTTCTGTGGCAATGAGTTCCATAGATTCCCCACTCTCTGGCTGAAGAAGTTTCTCCTCATCTCTGTTCTAAAAGGTCTTCCCTTTACTCTGAGGCTGTGCCCTCGGGTCCGAGTCTCTCCTACTGATGGGGACATCTTCCCCCACGTCCCACTCTATCCAGGTCTTTCAGTATTCTGTAAGTTTCAATCAGATCCACCCCCCCCCACCCCAACCCATCCTTCTAAACTCCATGGAGTAGAATTTGAATTCAGTAAAAGAATCTGGAATTAACACTCTGACAGTGACCATGAAACCATTGTCGATTGTCATAAGGACCCACCTAGTTCACTAACGCCCCCTTTAGGGAAGGGAAATCTGCCCTCCTTACCCGGTCTGGCCCTACACGTGACTCCAGACCTACGTGGTTGACTCTCAAAGGCAATGGGTTGACTCTCAGCGCAATGGCCTTAGCCAGCGAAGTCCACATCCCAGCAACAATCATTTTTTTTTTAAAATGAAAACACACAAAGATCTGAGGGAGGCAGCACAACTTCAAGATGGGGGACGATGCAAAACTCGGAAGTATTGTGAACTGTGAGGGGGGCAGGGTAGAGCCTCAGAAGGATGCAGACAGGTTGGTGGAGAGGGCAGATTAAATTCAATGCGGAGACCTGTGCAGTTATTCATTTTGCTAGGAAGGACATGGACAATTTAAAACGAAGGGTACAACTCTGAAGGAGGTGCAGGAGCAGAGGGATCTGGGTGTGTATGTGTGTAAGTCATTGAAGGTGGTGGGACAGGTGGAGAGAGCGGTTAATAAAGCATTCGGCATCCTGGGCTTTATTAACAGGGGTACAGGGTAAAGGGCAAGGAGGTTATGTTAAACCTGTATAAAACACTGGTTCAGCCTCAGCTGGAGTATTGTGGCCAGTCCTGGGCCCCGTACTTTCGGAAGGATGTGAACACGTTGGAGAGAGAGAGTGTGGAAAAGATTGACGAGAACGGTTCCAGGGATGAGGAACTTCAGTGACGTGGACAGATTGGAGACGCTGGGTCTGTTCTTGGAGAAGAGAAGTTTGAGAGGAGATTTGATCGAGGTGTTCAAAATCACGTGGGGTCTGGGACAGAGCGGACAGGGAGTGGCTGTTCCCATTGGGGGAAGGATGGAGAACCAGAGGGACACAGATTTAAGGCGATTGGTAAAAGAAGCAATGGAGACTCGAGGAGAAACTTTCTCACACAGCGAGTGGTTAGGGTCTGGAATGTGCTGCCTGAGAGTGTGGGGGAGACAGGGTCAATCGAGGTGTTAGGATCTGGAATGTGCTGCCTGAGAGTGTGGTGGAGACAGGTTCAATCAAGGCGTTAGGGTCTGGAATGCGCTGCCTGAGAGTGTGGGGGAGACAGGGTCAATCGAGGCGTTAGGATCTGGAACGCGCTGCCTGAGAGTGTGCGGGAGACAGGTTCAATCGAGGCGTTAGGGTCTGGAATGTGCTGCCTGAGAGTGTGGGGGAGACAGGTTCAATCAAGGCATTAAATGCGCTGCCTGAGAGTGTGGGGGAGACAGGGTCAATCGAGGCGTTAGGGTCTGGAATGTGCTGCCTGAGAGTGTGGGGGAGACAGGTTCAATCGAGGCGTTAGGGTCTGGAATGCGCTGCCTGAGAGTGTGGGGGAGACAGGGTCAATCGAGGCGTTAGGGTCTGGAATGCGCTGCCTGAGAGTGTGGTGGAGACAGGTTCAATCGATTGGCTCACGAGGCAATCGGATTATTATCTGGAAAGGAATAACGTGCAGGGTTACGGGGAGAAGGCTGGGGGGAACGGCACTGGCTGCGCTGCCCGTCCGGAGAGCTGGCACAGCCACGATGGGCCGAACGGCCTCCCCCTTTGCGCTGTAACAATTGTGTGAATCTGTGACGATGAGCCTCGTTCCCCCCCCACCACCCCCCCCCCCTCTCTGGTAAACATCAGGAAACCCGATGCCGCTTCTGAATTCTGCCGGCCTCAGTGAACGCAGAAGGGACAGGCGTCTCCCCCGTCGGCAGGAGCCTGGCAAAGGGGGAATGTCAGGAATGACTCTGGCCGCCACGGAACGTGCAGAGTCGGCGACCGGAGGAGGCTTTGTCTCGGGAAGGTCCGGAAACGAGCCCAGCCCGCTCTGCCGTCCAGGGACAGAGACCCCGGCGAGCTCTGCTGCCTTCGCAAATCTACAAGTCGACGGGAGGTCATTCTGACACGTGCGGCGTTCAAGATGGTGCAGGTCGAATTAGACAAGGGGTTGGTGGGGTGGGGGTGTGGGGTGGTGGGGGGGTGGTGGGGGCGGTGGGGGGGTGGTGGGGGCGGTGGGGTGTAAAAATCGGATAAATACTTGCAGGGAAAAAATTTGCAGGGGTGTTGAGGGGGGAGGGGGGGTGGTGACGAGAGAGTGGGAACGAGTCGGATAGATCTTCCAAAAGGGCCGGCACAGGCACCGACGGGCCGAACGGCCTCCTCCTCCCGGCCGGCAACAGTCCGGTGATTCTGCAGAGGCTTCCGGTGACGCTCAGGGCGAGGTCGTCCTGGGTCACGTGCAGGGCCCAGACCGGGGTAAAGGGGGGCGGGCTCCCCTCCTCCAATAAAAGGGGACGTTAGCGGACCAGACGGGTCTTTAGGACAATCAACGATCGTTGTCACGGTCACCGTGACTGAGACCCGCTCTCGGTTCCGGGTTTTATTCATCGAATTTAAATTCCACCAGCGGCCGGGGTGGGATCTGAACCTGCGTCTCCCACCCAGAGCATTAACCTGGGCCTCTAGGTTGCTAGTCAGGTAACATTACCGCTATGTCACCACCTCCTCTCGTTTAGGGTAAATTTCCCGATTAAATTTTGCTGAGGGGGGGTGGGGGGCGAGGCGATGGGAGGGGGCAGCAGCCGGAAATACCAAAGCCCTCCCACGTCAGAACGAAAACTTGCATTTACGTAGCGCCTTAAACCGAGGGAAGCATCCAAGGTGCTTGAAGGGAAGGTGGTCAAACTATATTGTCCATCAGGGTCCTGCCAGGGGACAGGAAGCGTGAACAGGAGTGCAAGGGGTTTAGGGAGGGGGATGCCAGAGCCCGGGGCCCCCAGGCAGCTGAAGGCACGGCCGCCGATGGTGGAGCGATGGGAATCGGGGAGGGTTGTAGGGGCTGGAGGAGGTTACAGAGATAGGGAGGGGTGTAGGGGCTGGAGGAGGTTACAGAGATAGGGAGGGGTGTAGGGGCTGGAGGAGGTTACAGAGATAGGGAGGGTTGTAGGGGCTGGAGGAGGTTACAGAGATAGGGAGGGTTATTGGGGATGGAGGAGGTTACAGAGATAGGGAGGGGTTTAGGGGCTGGAGGAGGTTACAGAGATAGGGAGGGGTTTAGGGGCTGGAGGAGGTTACAGATTGGGAGGGGTGTAGGGGCTGGAGGAGGTTACAGAGATAGGGAGGGGTGTAGGGGCTGGAGGAGGTTACAGAGATAGGGAGGGTTGTAGGGGCTGGAGGAGGTTACAGAGATAGGGAGGGTTGTAGGGGCTGGAGGAGGTTACAGAGATAGGGAGGGTTGTAGGGGACTGGAGGGGGTTACAGAGATAGGGAGGGTTGTAGGGGCTGGAGGAGGTTACAGTGATAGGGAGGGTTGTAGGGGACTGGAGGGGGTTACAGAGATAGGGAGGGGCGTAGGGGTCTGGAGGAGGTTACAGAGATAGGGAGGGGCGTAGGGGCTGGAGGGTGTTACAGAGATAGGGAGGGGTGTAGGGGGTGGAGGAGGTTACAGAGATAGGGAGGGTTGTAGGGGCTGGAGGAGGTTACAGAGATAGGGAGGGCTGTAGGGGCTGGAGGAGGTTACAGAGATAGGGAGGGTTATTGGGGATGGAGGAGGTTACAGAGATAGGGAGGGGTTTAGGGGCTGGAGGAGGTTACAGAGATAGGGAGGGTTGTAGGGGCTGGAGGAGGTACAGAGATAGGGAGGGGTGTAGGGGCTGGAGGAGGTTACAGAGATAGGGAGGGGTGTAGGGGCTGGAGGAGGTTACAGAGATAGGGAGGGTTGTAGGGGCTGGAGGAGGTTACAGAGATAGGGAGGGGTGTAGGGCCTGGAGGATGTTACAGAGATAGGGAGGGGTGTAGGGGCTGGAGGAGGTTACAGAGATAGGGAGGGGTGTAGGGTCTGGAGAATGTTACAAAGATAGGGAGGGCGTGAGGAGGCCACGGAGAGGTTTTAAGATAAGGATGGAGGGTTTTAAAATTGGGGCGTTGTCAGACTGGGTGCCAATGGGGAGCAACAAGCGTGGAGGGGGGTTGCGGAGGAGGAAGCGCAGTGACAGCTGCGGTGGAAGGGACTCAGTGT
>JANJGN010001948.1:62500-96997 GCA_026770705.1 Isurus oxyrinchus
AGGGACAAAATCCTGGAACTCCTTCCCTACAAGCGCCGTGGGTGTACCTACACCACACGGACAAAATCCTGGAACTCCTTCCCTAACAGCGCTGTGGGTGTACCTACCTCACAAGGGACAAAATCCTGGAACTCCTTCCCTACAAGCGCCGTGGGTGTACCTACACCACACGGACAAAATCCTGGAACTCCCTCCCTAACAGCGCCCTGGGTGTACCTACAGCACACACGGGGACTGCAGCGGCTCAAGAAGTTGGTTCAGCACCCCCCCACCTTCTCAAGGGGCAATTGGGGATGGGCAATAAATGCTGGGCCCGGCCCAGCGACACCCACAACGCCTGAAAAAGGTTAAGGTGCTGAGAGGCGGTGTGCGACGTGCAGGCACCCGGGGTGCAGGTAACACACACTTGGAATCGTTCGCCGTCTCCGCTTTCTGGTGGGGCGGCGAGTTCCAGGTCTTTGCCGCTCGCCACGGAAAAGGGGGGTGGTGGGGGGGAAGCTTCTTGCTTGCAACCCCGCCCCACCAACTGCTCCACCCTCCCTCCCTCCCTCCCCCCCACCCCCACCCCGTCAATCACTTGCCCCTAAAACCTTGAACCTGTGCCCGCCCTGCGGCGCCGGAGCTGGGAGCCCCACGCGCTACCCTCGCTAGCTTCCTGGGCCGAAATCCAGCTCAGCCAAGCCCGGGGGTGTGGAGGTGGGGGGGGGGGGGGGTGGGGGGGGGGGGGAGACTGCGGTGCATTTGAGGGCAGGCTTGGCGAGGAAAGCAGCACCTCCGTCTCGACTAAAGCATCAACTCCAGTGAGCACTCAGCTCAGAGGAGGACAGAGACTTAATGGCTTGCAGTGGGTCAACAGCTCTCTCGTAATTCAATCAAGAGCCTTGGTTTACTCTGCACAAAAGGCTGCACTCTCGTCAGCTGAGAGCCAAGATTAGATTCCTGCATTACAGTGCGGCAGGAGACGCTGGTTTGGAAAATATTATACCCACTAACGCTGGATTTATCTCATGTGGGATTGCAACACAATGCACACCCTCCCACTTTGTCTTTTGTATCCGAGCGCATTTTGATCTTAACCTGTAGCCTGCACACGGCGTTCGCCGACACAGCAGCAGGCCATTCGGCCCCTCTGCTCCGTGCCGGTGTTTGCGCTCCACACGAGATTCCTCCCGCCGCGCCCTCCACCCCCCCCCACCCCGCCAAGAACTTCATCTCACCCCCATCGCCATGTCCTTCTATTCCTCTCTCCCTCACGTGTTTATCCAGCTTCACCACCCCCTCCCCACCCTTCAATACATCGACGCTATTCGCCTCGACCACTCCCCGCGGGAGCGAGTCCCACATTCTCCCCCGCGGGAGCCAGTCCCACATTCTCCCCGCGGGAGCCAGTCCCACATTCTCCCCCGCGGGAGCGAGTCCCACATTCTCCCCGCGGGAGCCAGTCCCACATTCTCCCCCGCGGGAGCGAGTCCCACATTCTCCCCGCGGGAGCGAGTCCCACATTCTCCCCGCGGGAGCGAGTCCCACATTCTCCCCGCGGGAGCGAGTCCCACATTCTCCCCGCTCCCCGCGGGAGCGAGTCCCACATTCTCCCCGCGGGAGCGAGTCCCACATTCTCCCCGCTCCCCGTGGGAGCGAGTCCCACATTCTCCCCGCGGGAGCCAGTCCCACATTCTCCCCGCGGGAGCCAGTCCCCCATTCTCCCCCGCGGCAGCGAGTCCCCCATTCTCCCCGCGGGAGCCAGTCCCACATTCTCCCCGCGGGAGCCAGTCCCACATTCTCCCCGCGGGAGCCAGTCCCACATTCTCCCCGCGGGAGCCAGTCCCACATTCTCCCCGCGGGAGCCAGTCCCACATTCTCCCCGCGGGAGCCAGTCCCACATTCTCCCCCGCGGGAGCCAGTCCCACATTCTCCCCCCGCGGGAGCCAGTCCCACATTCTCCCCCGCGGGAGCCAGTCCCACATTCTCCCCCGCGGGAGCCAGTCCCACATTCTCCCCCGGGAGCCAGTCCCACATTCTCCCCGCGGGAGCCAGTCCCACATTCTCCCCCGCGGGAGCCAGTCCCACATTCTCCCCCGCGGGAGCCAGTCCCACATTCTCCCCCGCGGGAGCCAGTCCCACATTCTCCCCCGCGGGAGCCAGTCCCACATTCTCCCCGCGGGAGCGAGTCCCACATTCTCCCCCGCGGGAGCCAGTCCCACATTCTCCCCCGCGGGAGCCAGTCCCACATTCTCCCCCGCGGGAGCCAGTCCCACATTCTCCCCCGCGGGAGCCAGTCCCACATTCTCCCCCGCGGGAGCCAGTCCCACATTCTCCCCCGCGGGAGCCAGTCCCACATTCTCCCGCGGGAGCGAGTCCCACATTCTCCCCGCTCTCTGGGTAAAGAAGTTTCTCCCGAATTCCCCCGATTGGAACTATTAGTGACCCGTCTTATACTGACGGCCCCCGAGTTCTGGCCTTTCTCCCCCAACAACCTCCCCCCACTCCCCCACGCCCCCGCAGCACCCACAGAAATGGAAACATCGTCTCTCCGTCTACCCGACCGAAACCCCTTCATAATTTTAAGAACCTCGATCAGGTTGACACCCCCCACCCCCCCCCCCACTCTACCCTTAATCTTCTCTCCGTAGACAGAGAGTCCCAGCCTCACAGGGTATAACCTCACAGTTCGGGTACCATACGTATAAAACCCTTCTTGGGTTTTGGGCCTTCCCCAGAGCCTCTGCTCATCCCTGCGGTGCCGGTCCAGTCGTATCGCACGCGAGTTACACCAGGACCTGCGGGAGGCCAGGGTGGGTCAGGGTGGGGACGGCAGGCGGAGGTGCCATTTCAGGCTCCCTCTTGTCAGCGGCCGGTCCTGCCCCCGTCCAGCACCCAGGCAGGAAGCGAGCTCCTCACAGAGAGAGGGAGAGTCCGAGCGGGCTGCAAGACTCCGGGGGTGAGGGCAGCCGTCGGAAAGGGGCACGTGCAACGTCGCGCCGGCGGACCCTCACTCGAAACACTGCTTTCTAAATTAATTCCAGGGCTGTGGGCCGCTCCGTGGGGGGTGGGGGAGGGGGAGAAGAGTGGGGGACCGCCAGCTATTATTGCTCATTCCCCAATTGCCCATGAGGAGGCGGTGGTGGTGAAGGCAGAGAGGACAGCGCGAGGTGGGACGGGAGCCGGGAAAAGCCTGACAGACAACCGTACAGATCCGGGTAGAGAGAGCGAGGCGGATGGTGGGGGTGGGGGCCAAGGCAGACGGAGAAGGGGGGGGCGAGGCAGACGGCGAGGGGGCGAGGCAGATGGCAAGGGGCGAGCAAGAAAGAGACAGAGAGCAAGAGCAAGATAGTGAGGCAGATGGCGAGACAGCGAGGCAGATGGTGAGAGAGCAAGCAAGAAAGAGACAGAGAGCAAGAGCGAGAGAACGAGGCAGACGGTGAGAGAGCAAGGCAGACGGCAAGGGAGTGAGCAAGAAAGAGACAGAGAGCAAGAGCGAGAGAGCGAGGCAGACGGTGAGACAGCGAGGCAGATGGTGAGAGAGCAAGCAAGAAAGAGACAGAGAGCAAGAGCAAGAGAACGAGGCAGACGGCAAGGGAGTGAGCAAGAAAGAGACAGAGAGCAAGAGCGAGAGAGCGAGGCAGACAGTGAGAGAGCAAGGCAGACAGCAAGGGAGTGAGCAAGAAGAGACAGAGAGCAGGAGAGCAAGGCAGACGGCAGAGAGCGGGGCAGACGGCCAGAGAGCGGGGCTGACGGCCAGAGAGCGGGGCAGACGGCCAGAGAGCGGGGCTGACGGCCAGAGAGCGGGGCAGACGGCCAGAGAGCGGGGCAGACGGCCAGAGAGCGGGGGCAGACGGCCAGAGAGCGGGGCAGACGGCTGAGAGCGAGAGAAAGGGGACAGGAAAGGGGCCAGGAGGGGAAACGTAGCCAGTTCCCTCCACCAAACCACCTGAATGGAAAGGGTGTGGATACACAGAATGAACATGGACGCCCGGGGAGCGAGTTACAGACTGGAACCTCATCGAGCATTCGGGCGAGCGAGGGGGTTCGCCTGCGTGCGCGTTCAAGGGGAGGAGGGGTGGGGCGGGGGGGGGGGGGGGGTTTGGTGACATCGTACCCAGCGGCAGGCCGAAGGCTTCTGGAATCATCCACACAGCGCTTCCCCGAATGGTTGGAGGCTGTGACTGGAGGGATTGGGACTGCACTCCTTGGGGAGAAGGAGGCTGAGAGGAGGTCTGACAGAGAGGTTTCCACACTGTGAGTGGTTAGGGTCTGCAATGCGCTGTCTGAGAGTGTGGGGGGAGACAGGGTCAATCGAGGCGTTAGGATCTGGAATGCGCTGCCTGAGAGTGTGGGGGAGACAGGGTCAATCGAGGCGTTAGGGTCTGGAATGCGCTGCCTGAGAGTGTGGGGGAGACAGGGTCAATCGAGGCGTTAGGGTCTGGAATGCGCTGCCTGAGAGTGTGGGGGAGACAGGGTCAATCGAGGCGTTAGGGTCTGGAATGCGCTGCCTGAGAGTGTGGGGGAGACAGGGTCAATCGAGGCGTTAGGGTCTGGAATGCGCTGCCTGACAGTGTGGGGGAGACAGGGTCAATCGAGGCGTTAGGATCTGGAATGTGCTGCCCGAGAGTGTGGTGGAGACAGTTACAATCGAGGCGTTAGGATCTGGAATGTGCTGCCTGAGGGTGTGGTGGAGACAGGGTCAATCGAGGCATTTGGATCTGGAATGTGCTGCCTGAGAGTGTGGGGGAGACTGGGGGGGGCGCGGGGTGGTGGCGTTAGGGAGGAGGCATGAGGTCACATTGCTCATTTGAAGAGCTGGTGCAGACACGATGGGCCGAACGGCCTCTTTCTGTGCCCTCAAAATTCCGTGATTCAATCGGCAGCAGCTGTGAACTGCTTTCGTTCAACGGAGAGAAACCACGCCACAGGCAACCATCCAAGTTTGTCAGTGCTGTGTGAAACAGAGTGAGACCAGGGCCTGTGCTCGCACAGCATCATGGACCAGACAGAAACTCGACGTGCTGTGTACAGCTCTATAAATAACCTCACAAGGGCCCCGAGGGCCTCACCTATTTAGCAGAAAGTGGCCTCTGAACGGAAACATTCGCAGAACCTGACAGTGCGGGAGGAGGTCATTCGGCCCATCGTGCCTGTGCCAGCTCATTTGAAAGAGCTATCTAATTTAGTTCCCCCCACTCCCAGCTTTTTTCTCACTCCACCCGCCCACCCCCACCTCGTGAAAACCTTGAAAAAAACGTCTACAGCTAGATAAAAGCTCCTTCGTGGGATGTCGTGGTGAGTTACTGGCAAGGACGGCATTTATTGGCCGACCTCACCCCACTCCGGTTGCCCTGAGGAGGCGGCGGTGGTGTAGCAGGTTTTGATGCATCCACAAGATCCAAATACTGTTAAGTAAACTCCCGAAGAGCCAAAAGCTCGATAAATAGATTATGGCCACTACACTGCCACTCTTTTCCCTCCCTCTCTCTCTCTCTCCTGACAATCAGTAAGGTCAATAGGAAGCTACAGTCTACCTTTTTAATGGCATGTTATTTATATTAAGATACACAGGCGAAGGACATTGTTTAATTAAGTACCTAGAGTACTTGTAAAGAGAGACCGGACCTGCCCCTTCTGCGGTCTTGTGGAGTCCGCGGACCATGTATATGTCGGGTGTTGTAGACTGCACTCCCTTTCCAGTTATTTAAAGAACCTTTTACTGATGTTCTGTTTGCACTCCAGCCCCACGCTCCTGATTTACCGACACCCGGGGCGGAGGGGAGCCGGGAGGGAGGAGGACCTCCTGGTGAACCTGCTCCTGGGCCTGGCCAAGTTCGCCATTAACAGGTCCAGGCAGCGGGCGATCAAGGGGAGTGTCATCTGACCCAACTATCTGCCCCTCTTCCGCGGCTGTGTTTGCGGCCGGGTGTCCTCGGAGAGGGAGCAGGCGGTGTCTGCCGGCACCGTCTAGACCTTCCACGCCCGGTGGGCACCGCGGGGACCGGGGTGTTTTATTGACCCCCCCCCTTAAACACATTTTGATTTGATGTTTGTAAGTTTCCTTTAAACTTTGTCCTTGGTTTGGCAGTTCCCTAATTTAAAAGGGCTGTGTTTAGTTTGTCCCTGATTTTGCTAATTTAGTTTAATTGTTTGACTCCCCAAAAGAGTTAGGGAGAGACCGGCCTTGAGGGGTCAGTGTTCCTTGTGCGTATAGAATGTGAAAGGTTGCAGCCCCTCTTTCCACTATTTGAGGGGGCTGTACATTCGTGGGATGTGGGCTGTCTGCATTCAGCCCCTCACTCCTGATCTTTGGCCACCCGGTGCAGAGGTGGGGGCAGATCGGAAGACCACCTCATCAGCCTGCCCCTGGCCAAAGTGACCACAAACAGGCCCAGGCAGTGGGCGGCCCGTCTGCCCCTCTTCCACAGTTACGTGCATGCTCCCGGGCGTCCGCTGACACCCTCGAGGGCTTCCTCGACCGGTGGACCGCGCAGGGGCTGGATTTCATCGTCGGCACCTCGGGAGGGTTACTTTTAACTGGGTGTGACGTAACTTCTTTTGCAGGTTTGAGTTAGAGTTAGGGTGACCCTTTAAGGAGGGGGTGCTGGGTTAGCTCAGCTGGCTAGGTGGTTAGCGTGTGGTTCAGAATAACGGCAACAAGCGCGGGTTCGATTCCCATGCCGGCTGAGCTGGATTGGAGAGCTGCCTCTGCATAATTCATACTGGGCAGTTAACTGGCCCATTCTGCACTCTCCACGGCTAGGCGTCCATTAGAGTCCACTTGCCTACCAGTCAGCACTCTCATCCCATGCCAGTATAAATTGTTGCTTCCCCCATCACTGTTTGTAAGTTTTATATAACCTTTGTCTCCGGTTTTACAGCTATCCTAATTTAGGGGCTGTGTTTATTCTATCCCCCATTTTGTTAGGTTTTGACTCCAAGAGAGTTAATTTCTTGCAGTCTCTCCTGACGAGTGCAACCTGAGAAGCTTCAATAGCAGGCCTCCATGCTCAGCAATATTTCTGATCGCTTCTGGGAATATTTCACCGCATCACAAAATGACTGTGTCATTTTTGTTTTACAAGATACGTGAAATGCGCATCAGAAATTTGAGGAACATATTTCTCCGTCCTGCACGTTAAATAAGAGTCAGGAAGCATGTGCCAGGCGTACTAACACTTGCAGATCACCCTCGCTGATGCGCACAGTAAAAGCCACATGAAAGACAAGGACAGGGAGTAGGGTATCTTCGTAGGCACGAGGTTATTGTGCTGCTGCAGTGGTCAGGATCAATGGCTCTTGAATTTCACAAATCATGATCATCAAACGAACAGGACCTCAGGTGGACTGCAATTGGAAACCCAGCAGTGTGAGGGGAGGTCACAGGAACAGGAGGAGGCCATTCAGCCCCTCCTCCCTCCTCGAGCCTGTTACACAGGAACAGGAGGAGGCCATTCAGCCCTCCTCCTCCCTCCTCGAGCCTGTTACATAGGAACAGGAGGAGGCCATTCAGCCCTCCTCCTCGAGCCTGTTACACAGGAACAGGAGGAGGCCATTCAGCCCTCCTCCTCGAGCCTGTTACACAGGAACAGGAGGAGGCCATTCAGCACCCCCCCCCTCCTCGAGCCTGTTACACAGGAACAGGAGGAGGCCATTCAGGCCCCCCTCCTCCTCGAGCTTGTTACACAGGAACAGGAGGAGGCCATTCAGCCCCTCCTCCTCCTCGAGCCTGTTACACAGGAACAGGAGGAGGCCATTCAGCCCTCCTTCTCGAGCCTGTTATACAGGAACAGGAGGAGGCCATTCAGCACCCCCCCCCCTCCTCGAGCTTGTTACACAGGAACAGGAGGAGGCCATTCAGCCCCCCCCTCCTCCTCGAGCTTGTTACACAGGAACAGGAGGAGGCCATTCAGCCCCCCCTCCTCCTCGAGCTTGTTACACAGGAACAGGAGGAGGCCATTCAGCCCCCCCCTCCTCCTCGAGCTTGTTACACAGGAACAGGAGGAGGCCATTCAGCACCCCCCCCCTCCTCGAGCTTGTTACACAGGAACAGGAGGAGGCCATTCAGCCCTCCTCCTCGAGCCTGTTACACAGGAACAGGAGGAGGCCATTCAGCCCCTCCTCCTCCTCGAGCCTGTTACACAGGAACAGGAGGAGGCCATTCAGCCCTCCTCCTCGAGCCTGTTACACAGGAACAGGAGGAGGCCATTCAGCCCTCCTTCTCGAGCCTGTTATACAGGAACAGGAGGAGGCCATTCAGCACCCCCCCCTCCTCCTCGAGCTTGTTACACAGGAACAGGAGGAGGCCATTCAGCCCCCCCCTCCCCCTCGAGCTTGTTACACAGGAACAGGAGGAGGCCATTCAGCCCCCCCTCCTCCTCGAGCTTGTTACACAGGAACAGGAGGAGGCCATTCAGCCCTCCTCCTCGAGCCTGTTACACAGGAACAGGAGGAGGCCATTCAGCCCCCCCTCCTCCTCGAGCTTGTTACACAGGAACAGGAGGAGGCCATTCAGCCCTCCTCCTCGAGCCTGTTACACAGGAACAGGAGGAGGCCATTCAGCCCCTCCTCCTCCTCGAGCCTGTTACACAGGAACAGGAGGAGGCCATTCAGCCCTCCTCCTCGAGCCTGTTACACAGGAACAGGAGGAGGCCATTCAGCACCCCCCCCCTCCTCGAGCCTGTTACACAGGAACAGGAGGAGGCCATTCAGCCCCCCCTCCTCCTCGAGCTTGTTACACAGGAACAGGAGGAGGCCATTCAGCCCTCCTCCTCGAACCTGTTACACAGGAACAGGAGGAGGCCATTCAGCCCCACTCCTCGAGCCTGTTACACAGGAACAGGAGGAGGTCATTCAGCTCCCCCTCCTCCATGAGTCTGTTACACAGGAACAGGAGGAGGTCATTCAGCTCCCCCTCCTCCATGAGTCTGTTACACAGGAACAGGAGGAGGCCCATTCAGCCCCCTTCAGGTCCTTCCTCCCCCTCCCACTCTCCCTCCCCCCCCCACCAAGCCTGTTACACAGGAACAGGAGAGATGGGAGGGAGAGTTCCAGATTCCCAGTGCTTCCTGACATCAGCCCTGGCTCGGACTTTAAGGTTCTGTGCCAGAGGGAGCAGATTGTCTTCCAAATCCCTTTGTCATTTTATGCACTTGGATGAGATCACCACCCCCCCCCCCTCCCATCTCACCCCACCCCACTGAACCTTCAACGCCCACGAGTATACACCATGAGCTACTTCAAAATTACGCAATTTAACCGGCGAGACCCTGGCATCACTCTGGCAAGGCAGGGCTGAGCACACTCTTCCCGCAGGCATAGCATCTTAAAGCAGGGCTCGGCAGCTAACCCCACAGGGTGAGCAGCAGAGCCCTACAGCTCACCAGGGACGAGATTAGAGGCACAACAAGAGCTCAGCTGACAAGACAATGCCCTGTCCCGCAAGCTGACATCCGGCAAGCAAAAGATTGCAGGGAAATAAAATGACTGACTCAGTGGTGAGAAACGAGAATGTGGCTACGGACTGTGCGATCCGGCTCTCAAGAAGTAACGTGTAAAACACATGAATTCTTAAACACAATCAGGCCCCTCTCTCACACTCAATTATCGGCAAGAAACAAACTGATGTTCAAAGCTTAAAAAAAATACTTCAAATTGCGATTTTTTTTCCCCCCTTTTTAAATGGTTTTAAAAATTAAACATTAGTGGCATCAGAAAGAATGCGGTTTTAGTCTCTCAAGAGCTGACAATGTTTCATATGAATGAGGGAGAGAGAGAGAGAGAGAGGGAAAGGGAGAGAGGGAGGGGGCAACACATGGGGGAGAGGGGTCGAGGCAGAGGGATAGGGGGGCACAGAGGGAGAAGAAGTGGGGGGGAGGGGGGTAGAAGAGAGAGAGAGTGAGAGACACGGACAGAAGGGGAGATGCAATTACTGTATAAGAGTGTGCCTGCATCAAAAGACAACGCCCTCAAGTTCCCAACGGAGCAGAATCAAGTCGGAATATCTCTTTTCAACAATTAAATAACACTTCAGCGCTGTTGCAAAGAAATAGGTCTTAAGGAGGGTAGGTGGAGATGGCAATCTGTCAGGGAGACACAGTGTGGGGGATGAGGGAGTGGGGGGGGTGGGGGGGGGGGGGTCAAGTGGAGGCACTGCTCATCTCCTTAGAGACAAGGAGACAGAGACAGAGAGAGAGAGAGCGAGGAACAGAGAGGGCAGGATACAGAGAGGGGGCCGGTGGGAGGGGGGGGGGGGGGGTAGTGGCAGAGAGACTGGGGGCAGGCGAGAAAGTGCCCACTAGTAATGTCCCACAGGGAGAGAGCGAGGGAGGGGTGTGGGGGGGGGGGGGGGGGGGGTGTGTGTGTGTGTGTGTGTGTGTGTGGAGGGTGAGTGTCCACAAGCACGAGGCGGGGGAAGGGAAGAGACATGTTAAGAGGGTAGGGTGGGGACCAGCCGGCTGCTGGGGCCAGGGGGACAGCAGTCGGGGCTGGGGCGTGCAGATGGGGGGGGGGGGTGTGTGTGTGTGTGTGTGTGTGTGTGTGGGTGTGGGGGTTCAGGAAGTGGGGGGGGGGTGGGGGCAGCCTGGGAACGGTGGGACCACAGCGGGTAGGGTCCAGAGACAGGGCGGGGCCAGTCGACAGTGTCAAGAGACCACAGACGGAGCAACGGGAAACCAATCAACTTCAGGCAAAAGGGTGCGGTGAGGGAGGGAGCACAGGGTAGGGTCAGAGGGCAAGGGGTGGGGTCAGAGGGCAAGGGGGTGGGGCCAGAGGGCAACCAATCAATATCAGGCAATAGGGTGCGATGAGGTGGGGGGGAGGGAGAGCACAGGGTAGAGCCAGAGGGCAAGGGGGTGGGGCCAGAGGGCAATGGGGTGGGGCTAGAGGGCAACCAATCAACATCAGGCAATAGGGTGTGGCGAGGGAGGGAGCACAGGGTGGGGCCAGAGGGCAAGAGGGTGGGGCCAGAGGGCAAGGGGGTGGGGCCAGAGGGCAACCAATCAACATCAGGCAATAAGGTGCACTGAGGGTGGGAGCACAGGGTGGGGCCAGAGGTCAAGGGGGTGGGGCCAGAGGGCAACCAATCAACATCAGGCAATAGGGTGCGGCGAGGGAGGGAGCAAACGGTGGGGCCAGAGGGCAAGAGGGTGGGGCCAGAGGGCAAGGGGGTGGGGCCAGAGGGCAACCAATCAACATCAGGCAATAAGGTGCACTAAGGGTGGGAGCACAGGGTGGGGCCAGAGGTCAAGGGGGTGGGGCCAGAGGGCGACCAATCAACATCAGGCAATAAGGTGCACTGAGGGTGGGGCCAGAGGGCAAGGGGGTGGAGCCAGAGGGCAACCAATCAACATCAGGCAATAAGGTGCACTGAGGGTGGGAGCACAGGGTGGGGCCAGAGGCCAAGGGGGTGCAGCCAGAGGAAAGGGGGTGGGGCCAGAGAGAAAGGGGATGGAACAGAGAACAAGTGGGCGGGGCCTGAGGGCAACCAATCACTGTCAGGCAATGAGGATGTGGTGAGAGAGCATGGGGTGGGGCCAGAGAGAAAGGGGATGGAACAGAGAACAAGTGGGCGGGGCCTGAGGGCAACCAATCACTGACAGGCAATGAAGGTGTGGTGAGGGAGGGAGAAGGGGGCGGGGCCAGAGGGCATCCAATCAATGACAGGCCATGAGGGTGTGGTGAGAGAGGCAGCGTGCATGGGGCGTGGCCAGAGGCCAAGAGGTGGGGCCAGACGGAAAGGGGCAGGGCCAGACAGCAACCAATCATTGACAGGCAATGAGGGTGTGGTGAGGGAGCAGGGGGTGGGGCCAGAGGGTAACCAATCACTGACAGGCAATGAGGGTGTGGTGAGGGAGGCAGAAGGGGGCGGGGCTAGAGAACAACCAATCACTGACAGGCAATGAGGGTGTGGCGAGGGAGCAGGGGGTGTGGCCAGAGGGTAACCAATCACTGACAGGCCATGAGGGTGTGGTGAGAGGCAGAAGGGGGTGGGGCTAGAGAACAACCAATCACTGACAGGCCATGAGGGTGTGGTGAGAGGCAGAAGGGGGTGGGGCTAGAGAACAACGAATCACTGACAGGCAATGAGGGTGTGGCGAGGGAGCAGGGGGTGGGGCCAGAGGTTAACCAATCACTGACAGGCCATGAGGGTGTGGTGAGAGAGGCAGTGTGCATGGGAGGGGCCAAACAGCAACCAATCATTGACTGGCAATGTGGGTGTGGTGAGGGAGCAGGGGGTGGGGCCAGAGGGTAACCAATCACTGACAGGCAATGAGGGTGTGGTGAGAGAGGCAGAAGGGGAGGGGGCTAGAGAACAACCAATCACTGACAGGCAATGAGGATGTGGCACGGGAGCAGGGGGTGGGGCCAGAGGGTAACCAATCACTGACAAGCAATGAGGGTGTGGTGAGGGAGGGAGAAGGGGGCGGGGCGAGAGAACAACCAATCACTGACAGGCAATGAGGGTGTGGTGAGGGAGCAGGGGGTGGAGCCAGAGGGTAACCAATCACTGACAGGCCATGAGGGTGTGGTGAGAGAGGCAGTGTGCATGGGGCGTGGCCAGAGGGAAAGGGGCGGGGCCAGACAGCAACCAATCATTGACAGGCAATAAGGGTGTGGTGAGGGAGGGAGAAGGGGGCGGGGCCAGAGGGCATCCAATCAGTGACAGGCCATGAGGGTGTGGTTGAGGAAGGGTGCATGAGGCGTGGCCAGAGGCCAAGAGGTGGGGCCAGAGGGGAAAGGGGCGGGGCCAGACACCAACCAATCACTGACAGGCAATGAGGGTGTGGTTGAGGGAGGGTGCATGGGGCGTGGCCAGAGGCCAAGAGGTGGGGCCAGAGGGGAAAGGGGCGGGGCCAGACACCAACCAATCACTGACAGGCAGTGAGGGTGTGGCAAGGGCGCGGACAGGGGTCAGGGCGCGGGCAGGGGGCGGGGCACCGTGCAACCAATCGTCAGGCACTCGGGGTTGATTGGGCGGGGCCAAAGAACAAAGGGGCGGCGGCCTTGCCCAATACCTGCTGGGGTGGGTGGCTGAGCTGAGGCCTAGCAGACGGTCGTCAGGCCTAACGCTTAGCTTGTCAGCAGCAACGCCTTAGGGGAATCTGGAAAGTTCCGGGCCCACCACCCGCCAGAGACCACCCGCTACTTACGATGCCCGGCAGGTTGGCGTACTTAGGATCCGCCATTGCGCTCAACCGGACCGTCGTCTTCGAGCCTTCTTTTAAAATCGGCCGAAAAAAAAAATCCCCTCACCAACCTTCCACGGCCGCCGGTTGGGGGAACAAGGCCGCGAGTTCTCGCGGGATTTGGCCCACGCCCTTTAAAGCTGACGTCAGCGCGTTTCCCCCCCCTCCTTACGTCCCCTCCTACCTGCCTACATCAGCACGTTTTGCCGGCAACGTAACCGCGTCCGCCGCTACGCCCGCTGGGAGTTGTAGTTTCTTTCACCCCCCCCCCCATCCCCTTGCATTGCCATGGGTCAATCCATATAAGACAGTCAATGCTAAATCCAAGAAGGGAATTCAGGAGAAAATCCTTTACCCAGAGAGTGGTGAGAATGTGGGACTCCCCACCACAGGGAGCGCTTGAGACCCTTTCAAAAGGAAGATAGATGAGTACATGAGAGAAGAGGGGATAGAAAGCTCAGCTGAGAGGCTGGGATGAGGTCGATGGGATTGGAGGGGAGGTGAGCGGCGTGGTGTATAAGCCCCAGTACGGACTAGTCGGGCCGAACGGGCCTGTTTCTGTGCTGTAAGTGTGTGCAGGGGTGTCCTCCTACACAGAACGTGCAGGTTACAGCAAGTGATTGGGCAAACGCAATGCTGGCCTTCATCGCAAGAGGGATGCAGTTCAGAGGGAGGGAAGACTTGTACAGGGCATTGGTTGCGACCCCACCTGGATTACTGTGTACAGGTTTGGCCTCCTTAACTTCAGGAGGGATTATACCTGCACTGGAGGCCGTTGAGAGAAGGTCCACTCGGCTGATTCCTGGGACGAAGGGCGTTTGTCTCATGAGGAGAGGTTGAGCAGATCGGTCCTGTTCCCACTGGCGTTTAGAAGAATGAGAGGTGATCTTATTGGGACATGTAAGATTCTGAGTGGGGGGGCGGGGTGGTGCTTGACAGGGTGGATGCTGAGAGGATGTTCCCCCACCCCCCCCCCCCCCATTGGGGGAATCTAGAACTAGGGAGCGCAGTGGTTAATAGAATCCAACCCAGTCGGTGAAATGAAAACCGAGACGCGGAGCTGTTCTTTAGAGAGATTTTACTGAATTTGTTCGCCCTCATGGCTCTCCCCTCACCCCCCCCTCTTTGTACCCTTTTGAGCACGTACGTTAATCCAAATTAGAACAAATTAAACCAAATTGGACAAAGTGAAAACGAGGGGTGGGGTGGTAATCCCTTAAAGGGTCACTGTAACTAAAAACAAAATCCTAATGGAGAATTATCAAATCAAAGTAAAATACTGATCTTGGGGGGGGGGGCTCAATAATGCCCCCCCACCCCACCCCCCGCCCCCACACCAGGGTCCCTTATTTACAGACTCATTTTGAGAAATGAAAATCAATAAATTAAACTAAAAATCATAAAGGCTGGGGTGGGGGGGGTGGGTGGTGACAGCTCTGGTGGGGGCACTGTAACTAAAATAAAAACATGAAAGGAAACTTACAAAATCAAACCAAAATGTAATTTCCCAGGGGGTGGTGATGTACCCCCAGCCCCTGCGGTGCCCACCAATCACGGAAGGCCGGTCCCTACTTAAACGTGCTCAAAGTACTTAATTAAACAATGCCCCTCACCTGTATATCCTTAATTTAACATTCCATTAACAGATTCCCCTTTCGTTCTTTAAACAATAACTTTATCACGTTCACAATTTCAAAACGAATCGAAGAGGAAAAGAATGATTTTCCACGTGTGTAAAACCCTTCGTTATACAAGACCCGCCCACTTCTAGGATTCCAGCAATTTGCCCAGGCAAGCGTTCTTTTTCGTAAAACGGTCCGACAATTGGTGACTTGCGTCGACCGGTTTTATCTTAGATATCCCTTTTCCCTCTCACATTCCTTTTACGCTAGCAAGGTCAGTCCCTAACCTTTTCTCAGTCACACTCTTTGTTGAATGCACTTTACCCCATAGAGGATGGTTACCCGCCCAACATTCAGTGGGCAAACTCTTTTCAGGATGCCCCTCGCATCGGATTTTCCTCATAATGTTTGATAAATAAAATCCCACATCTATCGCTTCTACTAGAGCCAGCGTTTCCGCAGCCAAAGCGCTTTTAACTACCCTTTTTTAATTTCTTCGCCTCCCAGGCCAATGGACAACATTTGCTGTTCTTTCCTGCCAAGAATATGATAAACCCTGCTGAACTGGGATATCCATCTGGAAGATGGACACGTGAAGCATCACTAAAAATGGCTACCTTCACAACTTCTGGACCACAAGAGGCTGGGAACCTGAGTGCGCGGTTCTCTGAATTTAACTTCTTTAATCTTTTATGTGGTCCCAGAATTTCCTCAAGTGTGGCGTGTTTCATCGTAGCACTCAGATCTAAAACGTCATAACTAGCATCAGATCTAGTCTTGAGTGCACAACCAGTTCAACTGTCCGATCAAACTTCCCAACTGGTCCATGTCTCCCTTGGATGCAGGATCCTCCTTATCTGAGGACCTGGCCTGATTGACTGGGATGTGATTTTTTATTCTCATTCGTGGGATGTGGGCATCGCTGGCTTAGGCCAGCATTTATTGCCCATGGTTGGAGGGCATGTTTTAAGAGTCAACCACATTTCTGTGAGTCTGGACTCACATGTGGGCCAGACCAGGTGAGGACAGCAGATTCCCTTCCCTAAAGGACAATCGTGAACCAGGTGGGTTTTTATGACCATGGACAAGGGTTTCATGGTCATCAGTAGACTTTTAATTCCAGATATTTATTGAATTCAAATTCCCCCATCTGCCGTGCTGGGATTCGAACCCAGGTCCCCAGAGCATTGCCCTGGGTTTCTGGGATCTCTGATTGACATTTTCTATTGATTCAAGGTCAGCCCTGACTTATTCTGCTTAGTGTCAACCTGATATACTTCAAGGCACCCGGTGCCTGACTTCCAGCCTTAAACAACAACTTTATTTTATCTATCAGCCATTGTTTAAATTCTGCAGAAACTCACATTACTAAGGAGACTTTCCACTGCTGTGCTCATTACTACGATGGTCATATTTTCACACAGACTCTTAAATTCATCATTGGCAAATTGCCCCCCATTGTCAGTTAGGAATTTAGCCTGTTCTCCCAGTCCTGTTCCTATCCACTATCTTGTCCACAATTGCCCATTTTGCCTTTACTATATGTTACTGTTGATGGACTGAATCTATGGAGTGTAAAAAAATGACGTTTGTGTCCTTATCCCATACCTTCAAGTCCATTGCTACAACTTCACTAAAGTCTCTTGCTAACAGGGGACTCACTGATGGTGTCCTATATATATTTTTTTTACATATATCACATTTCTCACTGATCTCTTCCACAAGTTTAGTATATCCGCCATCCATTACCCCTGCATCCTTTAGTAGGATTTTTAACCTCTGCCAAGTTGGATGGGCAAACTGCCGATGTAGTTTTAAAACACTTTGTCTTTTTTTCCCCTTTAAACCCCTGCTCCCTGATGTCGTCATCACTTCTTTAACATCGTGTTTCGGAATGTTGGGTCTTGTTAAGTGGGGGGGGGGATCCAAAAATGTCCCAATTGTGTGAACTGTGAAGCTACAGATTTTCCCAAACAACTGCCTCATTGTATTCCATAAGAACATAAGACTTCGTTTGAGTCTTTTTCACAGGTGTCTTACTCAACGGTAATGGCATTTCACTGGATGCGACATCTGTGCTGATAAAATGGTTTACCCCGGCTATTTAACACGGAATCACCATTCTCCTCAGTGACTTTAACGCGTTATCATCCCTGAACCTGAAGTAAGTAAAACTCAGCAGGTCTGGCAGCGTCGGCGGAGAGGAGCACAGTTAACGTTTCGAGTCCGCATGACCCTTCAACAGAACTAAGTAAAAATAGAAAAGAGGTGAAATATAAGCTGGTTTAAGAGAGAGGTGGGGGGGGCAGGTAGAGCTGGATAGAGGGCCAGTGATAGATGGAGATAGCCAAAAGATGTCATAGACAAAAGGACAAAGAGGTGTTGAAGATGGTGATATTATCTAAAGGAATGTGCTAATTAAGGGACAAACAAGGTACAGATAGCTCTAGTGGGGGTGGGGTGGGGAGAAGGGAAGGGATCTGAAATAGGCTAAAAGGTAGATATAAGTTACTGGGGAAAAAAGGGAGTGGGCTGGTCCACTCCTCCATCACCCCCTACACCTCAACCCCCTCCCACGGCACCTTCCCATGCAACCGCAGAAGGTGCAACACCTGCCCCTTCACTTCCTCTCTCCTCACCGTCCAAGGGCCCAAACACTCCTTTCAAGTGAAGCAGCATTTCACTTGCATTTCCCTCAACTTAGTCTACTGCATTCATTGCTCCCAATGTGGTCTCCTCTACATTGGAGAGACCAAACGCAGACTGGGTGACCGCTTTGCGGAACACCTTCGGTCTGTCCGCAAGCATTACCCAGACCTCCCTGTCGCTTGCCATTTCAACACTCCACCCTGCTCTCTTGCCCACATGTCTGTCCTTGGCCTGCTGCATTGTTCCAGTGAAGCCCAACGCAAACTGGAGGAACAACACCTCATCTTCCGACTAGGCACCTTACAGCCTTCCGGTCTGAATATTGAATTCAACAACTTTAGACCTTGAACTCTCTCCTCCATCCCCACCCCCTTTCCGATCACCCCCTTTTTTTCCAATAATTTATATAGATTTTTATTCTCCCACCTATTTCCATTATTTTTAAATGTATTTCCATCCATTGTTTTATCTCCACCTTTTAGACTATTTCAGATCCCTTCCCTTCACCCCACCCCCACTAGGACTATCTGTACCTTGCCCCCACCCTCACTAGGTCTATCTGTACCTTGCCCCCACCCCCACTAGGTCTATCTGTACCTTCCCCCCACCCCCACTAGGTCTATCTGTACCTTCCCCCCACCCCCACTAGGTCTATCTGTACCTTCCCCCCACCCCCACTAGGGCTATCTGTACCTTCACCCCACCCCCACTAGGGCTATCTGTACCTTGCTTGTCCTGCTTTCTACCCTGAATTAGCACATTCCTTAGATAATATCACCACCTTCAACACCTCTTTGTCCTTTTGTCTGTGACATCTTTTGGTTACCTCCACCTATCACTGGCCCTCTATCCAGCTGTACCTGTCCCACCCCCCTTAAACCAGTTTATATTTCACCTCTTTTCTATTTTTACTTAGTTCTGTTGAAGAGTCATACGGACTCGAAACATTAACTGTGTCCCTCTCCGCAGATGCTGCCTGACCTGCTGAGTTTTTCCAGGTATTTTTATTTTTGTTTTGGATTTCCAGCATCCGCAGTTTTTTTGCTTTTAAGTAGAACTTTCTTGTTCCTTAATCTTACTTAACTGGCGGGGGAGAGACCATGATCATGAAGGCGGTTCTCCCAGGACGAGGCTAACTAACCCATTGAACATCGGGCATGCTGACGCCTGCCATGTCCCCAAACACGGGATACCCAACTGCAAAACTCGTGGTCATGGGGGGACCGCGCTCACGCTCCTCCCCTGGGAAAAAGAAACTTACTTCGGTCTTTACTATTTAGAGAACCCTTTAACCAGCCCACTCCACACACTGCGGATGTGCACCCACTGTCGAGCACAGCACAGTTGAATGAGTCTGCGGCAAGAACACCCATCACCAGGCTAAAGCTTCTGGTGACACAGTACAACTCTTTCTGACTGATCAGTATCATCATCTCCCCCTTCTGATCGTTCCAAGTCATGCGTCATTTTAAAAAAAAAGCCCCTGCTATGGTGTTTGGGACGATGCATCGCCTGATGATACTTCGAGTCACATCTGAAACAGCTGTTGACCATTCCGTGTTTACTCCTGGCCTTCCTTCTCCTGCTATAGTTAGCCAATTCCTGCCGTCTGCTAGAGCTACCACAAAGGTCCCCATCCTTGTTTCTTTTGTTTGTGGCCCTTCTTTCTTATTGGTGCTTGTGTCCCACATCGAAATGATCTCAAAATGCTGCCAGCATTGAACCCGCCATCCTTTGTGTTAACGCCGAATGTTATGGCACAGCTGATGGTAAAATGCTGAGCTGCTCCAATCCCAATGGGAAACTTGAAACAACTGCCACGACTGTTTTTGCAATTTGTGTGAATTTCGAGACGCCTTGAATTCCGTAGTAATAAGACCGCCCAGTCTTATAGGTTTCTTACAAAACTAAATTAGACCTTTATTAATAGAAGAAATGATTTTAAGCACGCACATAGATCTACAAGTTACTACTATGATAATTTCTGAATCCCCTAGTTAATCTAACTCCCAGTTACACTTTTGTTAAGGCAGCAAACAGGAAGACATGTAGATTTTAAAAGACCCAGGCAAAGTAACACACAACACTCTGAAATGGTTGAATTCAACTTCAGTTCATTGTAGACAGCAGTTTGAGTATTAAATACTGAAGGCTTTTCACACTTGTTAGATCTTAGAATGCCTTCCCTTACACACAGCCTTCTCTCCTTTATCCATACTTTCCTCTTTGAATGCAAATTCCCATTGTTTCACTATGTCTTTAGACTTTATCTCTCTAATAATATAAAGATCTCATAGTTCCAATTTTACCAGTAACCTTTGGGGAAAAATAAACACACTGGGCAGGATTTTCAGCTCCTCGAGCAGGCCTGGGAGCGGCCGGGAAACGGTCCACCGCCTGCGATCAGCCCCCAGTTAAAGGCCAGCCGGCGTGAAAGACACACTGAGAAGCTCAGCGCTACCGGGTGGGAGGAGTGCTGGCGCAAAAGCCTGTGCATGGGTGGGGGGGGTGGGGGGGAACACGTACTGAAAGCTGCAGGGAGCTGCCTCAGCTCAGGGAGATGAACAATTCAAAAATGAAAAATAAAGATTTTCAAAATCTGAAAAAAAAAATGTCCCGACGTGGGACTCACTCACCATAACACAGACAGAATAAAAATTCTGCCCAAAAAGTTTGCGTTTATTTTTTAATTTAATTGGGGAAACCTCATCCCGCCCGTGGATGAGGTTTCCTAAAAAAAATCAAAAGGCTGCCGACTGTCTCACCGAAACATCGCGTGCATTCGCGATGATGTCAGGATGCTCGCCCGACGTCATCGCACGCTATTTTACGCCCGATCAGGTCGGCCCGCAGGACGTTAAAATCCTGCCCACTGTTTCTTAACTTCCCCTGGCTAAGTGGCACGTTTTACCCCCTCCTTTGAAATCAACCCAGTCTGGTTTACTTAAAAATGCAAACGTTCCCTTTCCACCTACGTTTACCCACGTAACAGTTCAAACCAAACTTATCTTCTGTTACATCGAAGCCTTCAGACCAGTTAGCTGCCTTGAATGCAATCAAGTCTCACACACACACACACACACACACACACACAGACCCCACCATTACTCTTTTTTAAAATAAATTCCAATAACATTATAGAAAGCATTATATCTTCCTGACATGAATGGTGCTTTGAAAGTGGCTGGAAACAAATGTCTCCCCAGAAATATTTATTACAGCTTCAGACACATGTTCCATAAGAGTATCTCTTTCTGAGAACCAAACAGCCTTGGTTCAAACATGGACAAAAGAGCTCAGCTCCCGAGGTGAGGTGAGAGTGACTGCCCTTGACATCAAAGGCAGCATTTGACCGAGTGTGGCATCGAGGAGCTTTAAGACAATGAGATTCAGGGGGAAAACTCTCCGCTGGTTGGAGTTATACCTAGCACAAAGGAAGGTGGTTGTGGTTGTTGGAGGTCAGTCATCTCAGTTCCAGGACATCACTGCAGGAGTTCCTCAGGGTAGTGTCCTGGGCCCAACCATCTTCAGCTGCTTCATCAGTGACCTTCCTTCCATCATAAGATCAGAAGTGGGGATGTTCGCTGATGATTGCGCAATGTTCAGCACCATTCGCGACTCCTCAGATACTGAAGCAGTCCATGTCTAAATACAGCAAGACCTGGACAGTATCCAGGCTCGGGGTTGACAAGTGGCAAGTAATATTCACACCACACAAGTGCCAAGCAACGACCATCTCCAACAGGAGAGACTCCAACCATTGCCCCTTGATGTTCAATGGCATTACCACCACTGACTTCCCCACTATCAACATCCTGGGGGTTACCATTGACCAGAAACTGAACTGGACCAGCCATATACATACTGTGGCTACAAGAGCAGGTCAGAGGCTGGGAATCCTGCGGAGAGTCACTGACCTCCTGACTCCCCCCACCAAAGCCTGTCCACCATCTACAAGACACAAGTCAGGAGTGTGATGGGACACTCCCCACTTGCCTGGATGAGTGCAGCTCCCACATCACTCAAGAAACTTGACACCTTCCAGGACAAAGCGGCCCCGCTTGTTTGGCACCCCATCCACAAACATTCACTTCCTCTGTCCCCAGTGCACAGTAGCAGCAGTGTGTGTACCATCTACAAGATGCACTGCAGCAACTCGCCAAGGCTCCTTCGACAGCGCCGCCCAAACCCACCACCTCTACCATCTAGAAGGACGAGGGCAGCAGACACATGGGGAACACCATCACCTGCAAGTTCCTCTCCCGAGCCACTCACCATCCCGACTTGGGAATATATCGGCCGTTCCTTCACTGTCGCCGGGTCAAAATCCTGGAACTCCCTCCCTAACAGCGCCATGGGTGTACCTACACCACAAGGACAAAATCCTGGAACTCCCTCCCTAACAGCGCTGTGGATGTGCCTACACCACACGGACAAAATCCTGGAACTCCCTCCCTAACAGCACCGTGGGTGTACCTACACCACACGGGACAAAATCCTGGAACTCCCTCCCTAACAGCGCCGTGGGTGTACCTACACCACACGGGACAAAATCCTGGAACTCCCTCCCTAACAGCGCCATGGGTGTACCTACACCACACACGGGACAAAATCCTGGAACTCCCTCCCTAACAGCGCTGTGGATGTATCTACACCACACGGACAAAATCCTGGAACTCCCTCCCTAACAGCGCCGTGGGTGTACCTACACCACACGGGACAAAATCCTGGAACTCCCTCCCTAACAGCGCCGTGGGTGTACCTACACCACACGGGGACAAAATCCTGGAACTCCCTCTCTAACAGCGCCGTGGGTGTACCTACACCACACGGGGACAAAATCCTGGAACTCCCTCACTAACAGCGCCGTGGGTGTACCTACACCACACACGGGGACAAAATCCTGGAACTCCCTCACTAACAGCGCCGTGGGTGTACCTACACCACATGGGACTGCAGCGGCTCAAGAAGGCGGCTTACCCCCACCCCACCTTCTCAAGGAGGCAATCAAGGGATGGGCAATAAACGCTGGGCCCAGCCCAGCGACGCCCACATCCCGAGAATGAATTTGAAAAAAACTCCGATCAGGACCAGGAGTCCTACCCACGTTGGACACTCCAGCACAATCCAGCAATTGGAAAGCAAGCACCGAATTAGGGGTCCCCGGGTAGAATTTCTGCAATCTGCTACATGGGCTGTTAAACTCCGTGACATATTCTTCCGTGGAGTAGCCGTCCGTCCTTCTAAACTTCTCAGGGTCTGACCGTGCCCTCCCGTGCCCTCGTCCGATCACCTTCCTTATAAGTTCGGCCCATAAGTTATTCAGGTACCCAAGTAGTGAGCTTGCAGCTCCGAAAATGCTCTGCGCCTGATCTGACCTTGCTCCTGTCGGGGAAGCTGTAAGGCCATGGCCGGGGTTTGACTCGCCTGGTGGAGCCTGGAATTGTGACCGCTGACCACCCAGGGCAGGTACAGGTGCTCGCCTTTGACGGCTAATCGCATTTATTGAGTAAGTCATACAGACGCTCGAAATGATAGTACTTACTGGGCAATAGGACACGGCTGGTGCGATCGAGCCCATCCAGGTTACCGCAGTGCTGGCTCGTGGGATTCCCTCTTGACTCCCTCTTTCTTCTCTCTGGACTGCACGACGAGGGTCCCAAGATCGTCCTCTTTATACCCTTTCCTGGGTTTAGCCCTATCTTAGATAAGGTGATTGATTAGCTTAACCCTTGAGTCGGGTAAAATCTCGCCAGTTAGCGGTCCTGACTAGGTTACTGTAAGCTCTTTCTCCGCCTGATCAGTTTGCTATTATTTTGCTGTGGGCTCGATTGGCTTATCTTTGCCACGACGCCTTTACTCATTGACCAGGCACCGTAGTCAGCGTTCCCTTACCTTAACTGTCACTTACAAGGGGTCGTTACATTTATCATAAACGCTTTAGTCACGGGAAATGGTTCATCTTCAGGGACTAAGAACATCCTGGAAGGATTTGTGTTTTTTTCAAAAAGACGCTGTCCCTTAAAGGGTTAACGCAGGGACTCTGGTGGCTGCTGTTCCGGGAAAAGACAGCATTTTACAGGGAAAAGGTAATCGAGCGGTTTTAAAAGGAGCTGGGAACCTCTTGACCCCGGGCGGACTGTTTACATAAAGGGTCACACGGTGGTTTGCGGCTTTGAGGGAAAAAAAACCGTGCCTGGGAAATGGGTGTTTATAAAGCTGGTTTGGTTTTGGGCTTTGGGGAGGAAACAGGAAGGACCAACCGCTTGAGTAAAGAAGACAGCAGCTCCCGAAGGCCCAGACCCCAGTCCCAAAGCAGAGAGTGAATGGAAGCTGCTCCACGTTCTGAAATTGACTGACTGCAAGTTTTCCTCGAGTCCGCCCGAAAAGTAGCTCAAGAGTCATCGATTGTTTCACAGACCAGCGCTGAGAGACCCACCGTATTACCCGGACACCATTTCAAGGACTCCACCATTACCCTCTTCCCTCGAACCACCAACTTTTAACCTTTTGGCAGAGCTCCTGTATTTTATTTTATTATTGTGTGTGTGTGTGTGAGAGTTAGGGTATTTAAGGTGGTGGCATTGTCACTGGACTGGAGACCCAGGGTAATGCTCCGAGGACCTGGGTTTGAATCCCACCACGGCAGACAGTGGAATCTGAATCCAATAAAAACGCGGAATTAAAAATCTAGTGATGACCATGAAGTTGATGATCGGAAAAATCCATCCGGTTTTACCAAGGGAAGGGAATCTGCTGTCCTTACCTGGTCTGGCCAACGTGTGAGTCTGGGTCCACAGCCACGCGGCTGAATCTTAACCGCCCTCTGAAATGGCCTGGCAAGCCACTCAGTTCCTAGGTGATAAATGCTGGCCCATGTCCCACAAATGAATAATTAAAAAAAACACCACGTTAACAAGCTTTGTCTCTGGTTTTATAATACACTAATAATTTTATTTAAGAAAACTGGGCATTGAGTGGTGACTCTAAGGTTCACAGTTAAAGCACAGGTTTGGCCGTACAGTGAGCTGGAAAAACCCTTTAAGTACATGTTGTGACCCGTGGGGTAGCGGGGACCAGAGACAGTCGGCGCGCGCCTCCCATCCCGGTCATAACACATTACGGAACATGTCCGTGATTAAAGGCCACAATCCACTCAGCCACCAGTTTGTCCAACGCACACCAGTCTCGCTTCTCGAATTTCACTGAGTCATGACTAACAATTTAAAGGACGATTAAGAGTAGTTATTGCAAGGAATTAATTCGTAGGGTACTAATTCTTACGCAGGAAAAGTGCCGGGCCCACACATTACTTTTCCGTTGGCAGGGGACTGTCATGAAGATATTAATGTACACGATGTTTTTGGAGATTATTTTAAATTGGACTTGTGTCTGCGGGTGTGAGGGGGCGTGTCTGAATTGGATTAAAGCCAGCTAAGTCGGGGCACTTTGCTGTATAATAGTTTTGAGATGTTAAACAGTAAGGTAGAGGGTATGTTTGCATTTTGTTGAATAAACCATTCAGAGACTGGGGTGGGGGGGTGAAATCTTGCGCCTAGCTAGGAGACACCAAGCAATATGTTGATATTACTAATAAAATTTGGCACTGTGAAAGGGGTTTTATTGTTAGAAGAGGTGGAGTTCAAAGGGCCTGGTGATACAATGAGAATTTGCATTCAAAGGGAAGGCTAGGTACAGACAGAAAAGAGTCTTGTGAGTGTGGATGTCAGAGGCATGTGAGATCTAAGCTACCTGTAAGCCTACAACTGGGCAGAGGAACCAATTTGGAAGGAACTTCATTTTGAATTCGTAAGTTCAAACGTGCTTTACCTGGTGTCTGTTTAAAGTCTATGGGCCATTGTTACCTTGGGGAAGGTTCACCTGGGAGTGATTAATTTGGGGATTTATTTAATAGTTTTTATGGTAGTCATTTGTAGGCATATGTACGTGTTTAATTTCTTGCTAACTTAATAAATGTCTAATTTATTTTATATAGAAAACCTCTGGAGGCTCGGTGGTTTCATTCCTGAATTCAGGGCTGCATCTCAAACATACCCATTGAAAATATAGGTTATGACGGTTGTTTAAAGTGTCCCTCTGGGATTTGTAATAACTCAGGCCTTTAGCAACTGCTGGGTCACAACAGGGACGTAGCCCGTGGCCCATACGTCCACTTCATTCCTCCCCTGGGTCACAAGGTCCCAGCTTCACAGAATAATGGCGGAAAATACTTAGCGCTTGGTTTCTCTATCCTTCCCCAAGTGTCTGAACATGAGTCTTAGTTTCCAATGTTCACCTTGAGGCCAGCCATCCCTTGCTACCAGTGTTAATAGAATCCAAGCTGGTGGTTAAAGCTGAGCTAAATCCAAAACACAGGGCTGATCTTTACTGAGAGAGTTTATTGCTGTGGTTCAGTCCTGGAGCTCTACCCTCACTTCCGGCTGTTCCCTATTTATACGTGCTCAAAGTACTTCATTAAACAACGCCTTTTCACTGACAATATAATTAACGTACCGCTCATAACTCCGTTTCAGGATAAGGGGTCTCCCATTGAAGACGGAGGTGAGGAGGAATTTCTTCCCTCAGAGAGTGGTCAGTCTGTGGAATTCTCTCCCCCCCCAACACCTACCCCCCCCCTCTCCACCACGCCCCCCCCCGCACCGCCCCCGCCAGAGAGCAGCGGAGGCCGGGTCAGTGAACATATTCAGACAGGTGATTTAGACAGATTTCTGATTGACAGGGGAGTGATGGATCTGATCCATGGCTGGCCCAGATTGGATGGGTTGGGAGTGTCCTCCTCGGAGCAGAGGAGGCCGAGGGGAGATTGGATTGAGGCGCACAAAATTGTGAGGGGCCTGGACAGTGTGGATGGGAAGAGCCTACATACTTTAGCAGAGAGGTCAGCGACTGGGGGGGGGGGGGGGTGTAGATTGAAAGTGGTTGGTAGGATTAGAGGGGAGGTGAGGAAAATTTTTTTCACCCAGAGGTTTGCGGAGGGATGGGGGGTTTCTGGAACTCACTGCCTGAAAGGGTTAGTAGAGGCAGAAGCCCTCGACTCATTAAAAAGGTGCCTGGACATGCACCTCCATGGACCACGTGCTGGAAAGTGGGATTGGGCTGGGGGGGGGGGGGGGACTCAAGACATTTTGGGCCAAGTGGCCTTTTTCTGTGCTGTAAGCTGTTGATGATGCTATGATCTTATCGAATGGGGGAGCAGGTTTGAGGGGCTGAATGGCCCACTCCTGCTCCTTTATTTAAGGGGAAACCGGATAAGTATGAGGGAGCAAGGAGCAGGAGACCATTCAGCCCCTCTTTTACCTATTCGTTCATGGGGTGTGGGCGTCGCTGGCTAGGCCGGCATTTACTGCCCATCCCAAACTGCCCTTGTTCAGAGGGCATTTAAGAGTCAACCACATTGCTGTGTGGGTCTGGAGTCACATGTAGGGCCAGACCAGGGTAAGGACATCAGATTTCCCTCCCCTAAAGGGGGCATTAGTGAACCAGATGGGTTTTTGCAACAACCGACAATGGTTTCACACATCATCATCAGAGTTTTCATTCCAGGTTTTTATTGAGTTGAAATTCCACCACCTGATGTAGGGGGAGGGGGTACCCAGAGCATTACCCCGGGTCTCTGGATTACTAGCCCAGTGATAATACCACAACACCACTGCCTCCTCCCCCCTGCTCTGCCATTTACATAATAAAATGCCCCAGGGTGTTTCACAGGGGCATTGCAAAGCAAAACGTGAAACGCTGAGCCACATATCAGGGACATTGTGACTAGAAAGCTCGGTCAGAGGTAGTCTTCAAGGAGCGTCCTGAGAAGGAAGTGAAGCAAGATGGGAGAGGTTTAGGGAGGGGGATTCCGGAGTTTAGGGCCCCAGGCAGCTGAAGGCACGGCGCCGCCAAAGGTGGAGCGATGGGAATCGGGGGGTTGTGCAGGAGGTCAGAGTCAGAGGAGCCCAGGGATCTTGCAGGGTTGTGGGGCTGGAGGAGGTCACAGAGGAGGCGAGGGATTGGAGCAGGGGGATGGGACTTTTGAAATCGAGGCACCGCTTGACCGGGAACCGGCGCTGGTCTGTGGGGCGACGGGGTGAACAGGATTCGGTGTGAGCTGGGGTGGGGGCCAGGAAAGTTTTAGATGAGTTGAGGTTTTACAGAGGGTAGAATGCGATTCACCAGCTAGGACTGTACTGGAACAATTAGATCTGGAACCAATGTGGTCAGTATAGGTTCCATAGAATTGCAGGTTGCTGACAACACAGAAAGGAGGCCATTTAGCCCATCGTGTCCCTTCTGGCTCTCTGCAAGAGCGACTCGGCTAGTCCCACTCCCCGACTTTTCCCCTGTAACCCCGCCAATTTTCTTTCCTCTCCAACTCCCCTTCGAAAGCCTCGATTGACGCTGTCTCCCCCACACTCTCAGGTATCGCATTCCAGACCCTAACGCCTCGATTGACCCTGTCTCCCCCACACTCTCAGGCAGCGCATTCCAGATCCTAACGCCTTGATTTACCCTGTCTCTCAAACACTCTCAGGCAGCGCATTCCAGACCCTAACGTCTCGATTGACCCTATCTCCCCCACACTCTCAGGTATCGCATTCCAGACCCTAACGCCTCGATTGACCCTGTCTCCACCACACTCTCAGGCAGCGCATTCCAGATCCTAACGCCTTGATTTACCCTGTCTCCCCCACACTCTCAGGCAGCGCATTCCAGACCCTAAAGCCTCGATTGACCCTGTCTCCCCCACACTCTCAGACAGCGCATTCCAGACCCTAACGCCTCGATTGACCCTGTCTCCACCACACTCTCAGGCAGCTCATTCCAGACCCTAACCACTCGCTGTGTGAGAAAGTTTCTCCTCGAGTCTCCATTGCTTCTTTTACCAATCGCCTTAAATCTGTGTCCCTTTTGTTCTCGATCCTTCCCCTAACAAGAACAGTCTCTCCCTGTCCGCTCTGTCCCAGACCCCTCCTGATTTTGAACACCTCGATCAAATCTCCTCTCGACCTTCTCTTCTCCAAGGAGAAGGGTCCCAGCGTCTCCAATCTGTCCACGTCACTGAAGTTCCTCATCCCTGGAACCCCATTCTCATGAACCTTGACTACACCCTCTCTAAAGCCTTCACATCCTTCCTAAAATGTGATGCCCAGAACCGGATGCTGGGTCAAAATCCTGGAACTCCCTCCCTAACAGCGCTGTGGGTGTACCTACACCACACACAGGACAAAATCCTGGAACTCCCTCCCTAACAGCGCCGTGGGTGTACCTACACCACACGGGACAAAATCCTGGAACTCCCTCCCTAACAGCGCCGTGGGTGTACATACACCACACGGGACAAAATCCTGGAACTCCCTCCCTAACAGCACCGTGGGTGTACCTACACCACACGGGGACAAAATCCTGGAACTCAGTCCCTAACAGCGCTGTGGGTGTACCTACACCACAGGGACAAAATCCTGGAACTCCCTCCCTAACAGCGCCGTGGGTGTACCTACACCACACGGGACAAAATCCTGGAACTCCCTCCCTAACAGCACTGTGGGTGTACCTACACCACACACGGGACAAAATCCTGGAACTCCCTCCCTAACAGCGCCGTGGGTGTACCTACACCACACGGGGACAAAATCCTGGAACTCCCTCCCTAACAGCGCTGTGGGTGTACCTACACCACACGGGGACAAAATCCTGGAACTCCCTCCCTAACAGCACTGTGGGTGTACCTACACCACACACGGGGACAAAATCCTGGAACTCCCTCCCTAACAGCGCCGTGGGTGTCCCTACACCAGATGGGACAAAATCCTGGAACTCCCTCCCTAACAGCGCCGTGGGTGTACTTACACCACACGGGACAAAATCCTGGAACTCCCTCCCTAACAGCGCCGTGGGTGTACCTACCCCACAAAGGGACAAAATCCTGGAACTCCCTCCCTAACAGCACCGTGGGTGTACCTACACCACACACGGGACAAAATCCTGGAACTCCCTCCCTAACAGCACCGTGGGTGTACCTACACCACGCGGGGACAAAATCCTGGAACTCCCTCCCTAACAGCACCGTGGGTGTACCTACACCATACGGACAAAATCCTGGAACTCCCTCCCTAACAGCACCGTGGGTGTACCTACACCACACACGGGGACAAAATCCTGGAACTCCCTCCCTAACAGCACCGTGGGTGTACCTACACCACACAGGGACAAAATCCTGGAACTCCCTCCCTAACAATGCCGTGGGTGTACCTACACCACACGGGGACAAAATCCTGGAACTCCCTCCCTAACAGCGCAGTGGGTGTACCTACACCACATGGGGACAAAATCCTGGAACTCCCTCCCTAACAGCGCCGTGGGTGTACCGACACCACACGGGGACTGCAGCGGCTCAAGGCGGTGGCTCACCCACCCACCCACCCACCCCACCTTCTCAAGGGGCAATTAGGGATGGGTAATAAACGCTGGGTCCCCTGCCAACGAATGAAAGCTACGCTCCCCAACTTGGAGGGGAGGGGGGTGGGGGGGGGGGCGGGGAGGGTTGTTGGGGGGGCTTAGGTTCTGCTGGAGGCCTGGAGCTTGTCCCAACAGGTCCAAGCCACTCAACAGTGATCATTGCCGCCAGCAGAGCCAGTGAGTGGCCAGATGGGGCGTGTTCTTTCACCATCAGGTGGTGTACACTGAGAAGGCACAAGGGTGTGTGTATATGTGTGTGTGTGTGTGTGTGTGTGCGTACATGAGAGAGGCTAGGCTGAGGGTGCGTCTCACCCAAAGAAAAACAGAGGCTCCGGCTGGAATTTGACTCTGCTCTGTCTCTCTCTCTCTCTCTCTCTCTCTCTCCGCGCTGCAAGATACAGAGACGGATTTGGTCCCAAGTGGCAAGTTGGGCGGGGAAGATGAGAGAGAGAGAGAGAGAGAGAGATTGGAAAAAATAGCAATCGAGCAGGCTTTCCCCTCCGTTTGCAATGTGGCTTATTTAAACCGGGCGGAATTGTAAATTGCAGCCAGGCCTATCTGCGGGAATTGATATCTGGGCTGTCGTTTGCAAAGGAGGGTGGTCTCCTTGTTCAGTGCTGCACAGCGAACAGCACTGAGATACCCAGCCTGCTGTCATCCTCTGTTCCTCCCTCCCTATTCCCTTTCTCTCTGTTTCTCACGCACACACTCTCTCTCTCTATTCTCCCCCTCGATATCGCTCTCTCTATTTCTCCCTATTCTCTCAATTCTCTCTATTTCTCTCTCTCTCTCTGTTTCTCCCCCCTCTGTCTCTCTCTCTATTTCTCTCTCTCTCTGTTTCTCCCCTGGTGCTGTCTCTCTCTCTCTCTCTCTAT
The DNA here is from genome assembly GCA_026770705.1 of Isurus oxyrinchus. Lineage (NCBI taxonomy): Eukaryota > Metazoa > Chordata > Chondrichthyes > Lamniformes > Lamnidae > Isurus > Isurus oxyrinchus. The sequence continues at coordinate 93,281 of JANJGN010001948.1, forward strand.
TTCTCTCTCTCTATTTCTGTTTCTCCCCCCTCTGTCTCTCTCTATTTCTCTCTGTCTCTCTCTCTCTCTGTTTCTCCCCATCTGTCTCTCTCTCTATTTCTCTCTCTCTCTCTCTATTTCTCTCTATTTCTGTTTCTCCCCCCTCTGTCTCTCTCTATTTCCCTCTGTCTCTCTCTCTCTCTGTTTCTCCCCATCTGTCTCTCTCTCTATTTCTCTCTCTCTATTTCTCTCTGTCTCTCTCTCTATTTCTGTTTCTCCCCCCTCTGTCTCTCTCTATTTCTCTCTGTCTCTGTCTCTCTCTCTATTTCTCTCTCTCTATTTCTGTTTCTCCCCCTCTGTCTCTCTCTCTATTTCTCTCTCTCTATTTCTGTTTCTCCCCCCTCTGTCTCTCCCTATTTCTCTCTGTCTCTCTCTCCCTCTATTTCTCTGTCTCTCTCTCTATTTCTCTCTCTCTATTTCTGTTTCTCCCCCCTCTGTCTCTCCCTATTTCTCTCTGTCTCTCTCTCCCTCTATTTCTCTGTCTCTCTCTCTATTTCTCTCTCTCTATTTCTGTTTCTCCCCCCTCTGTCTCTCCCTATTTCTCTCTGTCTCTCTCCCTCTATTTCTCTGTCTCTCTCTCTATTTCTCTCTCTCTATTTCTGTTTCTCCCCCCTCTGTCTCTCCCTATTTCTCTCTCTCTCTCTCTCCCTCTATTTCTCTGTCTCTCTCTCTATTTCTCTCTCTCTATTTCTGTTTCTCCCCCCTCTGTCTCTCCCTATTTCTCTCTCTCTCTCTCTCCCTCTATTTCTCTGTCTCTCTCTCTATTTCTCCCCTCTCCATTTCTGTTTCTCCCCCTCTCTGCCTCTCTCTGCTTCTCCCCTTGTCTATTTATCTATTTCTCTCTCTCTCTCTCTCTGCCTCTCTCTCTCTGTTTCCCCCTCTCTATTTCTCTCTGTCTCCAACCCCCTCTCTCTGTTTCTAACCCTCCTCTCTCTCTTTGTTTTCCTCTCTCTCCCTCTCTCTGTCTCTAACCCTCCCTCTGCCTCTGTTTCTCCGCCCACCTCCCTCTCTGTTTCTATACCCCCTCCCTCTCTCTCTCTCTGTTTCTCCCTCCCTCCCTCTCTGTTTCTAATCCTCCCTCCGTCTCTGTTTCTCCGCCCCCCTCCCTCTCTGTTTCTATACCCCCTCCCTTTCTCTCTCTCTCTCTCTCTCTCTGTTTCTCCTTCCCTCCTCTCTCTCCCTCTTGTTTCTAACCCTCCCTCTCTCTCTCTCTCTCTCTCTCTCTCCGCCGCTGCTGCTGCTGCTGCTGCTGTTCTTTCTTGCTTGCTCTCCTCTCCCACCAGCCAGCCAGCAACCCCCTGTGTAACATGACAGAGCAACTGAACGAGTGTAACATCAAAGTGATGTGCAGATTCCGGCCTCTGAATCACTCGGAAACCTTGAGAGGAGACAAGTTCATTCCCAGGTTCCGGGAAGATGATACAGTGGTCATTGCGGTGAGTGAGCCGGGTTTAATTTCGGCCCCCCACATAACCTGTAAATTTTGCTATAAATAGAGATACTAATTAAAGCCTTTTAAGTAGTTACCAATCCATTGATAGAACCTGAAATTGTTTTAACAATGATCCAGTATTAGCCATTTATTGACTGTTTTTCTCACTGTTACAATCATATGAGGTGCTGTGTGTGTGTGTGTGTGTGTGTGTGTGTGTGTGGATATGGTATATTCATCCTCCCTCTGCCAAACACAGCAGCAAAGGATCGCCCAGGTCCAAACTGTAGTCAAAGCGAAATACTGCGGATATTGTGTGAATGTAGAATGTTGCATTTCATTGTTGGACTCCACTTCTGCTGTGCCTGTTCTTATTCTTTTGCAAAAGAGGTGGTGGTGGGGATGGTGGGGATGGTGGTGCTGGTGGTACTGGGGGTGGTGTTGAGGATGGTGGTGGTGGTGGAATTGGGGGTGGTGGTGGGATTGGGGGTGGTGTTGAGGATAGTGGTGGTGGTGGTATTGGGGGTGGTGTTGAGGATGTTGGTGGTGTTGGGGATGGGGGTGGCGTTGGGGATGGTGGTGGTGTTGGTGTTGGGGATGGGGGTGGCGTTGGGCGTGGTGGTGGTGTTGGGGATGGTGGTGGTGGTGGTATTGGGGGTGGTGTTGAGGATAGTGGTGGTGGTGGTATTGGGGGTGGTGGTGGTGTTGGGTATTGGGGGTGGTGGTGAGGATAGTGGTGGTGGTGGTATTGGGGGTGGTGGTGGTGTTGGGGATGGTGGTTGTCGTTGTATTGGGGGTGGTGGTGGTGTTGGGGATGGTGGTTGTGGTGGTATTGGGGGTGGTGTTGGGGATGGTGGTGGTGGTATTGGGGGTGGTGGTATTGGGGGTGGTGGTATTGGGGGTGGTGGTGGTGTTGGGGATGGTGGTGGTGTTGGGGATGGTGGTGGTGGTGGTATTGGGGGTGGTGTTGGGGATGGTGGTGGTGTTGGGAATGGTGGTGGTGGTGGTATTGGGGGTGGTGTTGGGGATGGTGGTGGTGGTGGTATTGGGGGTGGTGTTGGGGATGGTGGTGGTGGTGGTATTGGGGTGGTGGTGTTGGGGATGGTGGTGGTGGTGGTATTGGGGGTGGTGGTGTTGGGGATGGTGGTGGTGGTGGTATTGGGATGGTGGTGTTGGGGATGGTGGTGGTGTTGGGGATGGTGGTGGTGGCGGTATTGGGGGTGGTGGTGTTGGGGATGGTGGTGGTGGTGGTATTGGGGGTGGTGGTGTTGGGGATGGTGGTGGTGGTGGTATTGGGATGGTGGTGTTGGGGATGGTGGTGGTGTTGGGGATGGTGGTGGTGGCGGTATTGGGGGTGGTGGTGTTGGGGATGGTGGTGGTGTTGGGGATGGTGGTGGTGGCGGTATTGGGGGTGGTGGTGTTGGGGATGGGGGTGGCGTTGGGGGTGGTGGTGGTGTTGGGGATGATGCTGGTGGTGGTATTGGGGGTGGTATTGGGGGTGGTGGTGGGGGGGGGGAAGAGAGGGAGGGAAAAAGGTATCTCTCTTGACATCAGCAGCTAGAATTTGGCCATATCACCCCCTTTCAGATTTCAGAGCCTGCACTCACTCACTCACCCATTCAGTCAGACACCCCTGTCACGTTCAGACAACACACATGTATCATTCTTAGCCTGAGCTGTATCGATCCTGCCCCCACACAATGCCCAAAGACCACTAAGTAGCCTGAATTAAAGAGACAGGGAGGGGTGTAGGGGTGTGTACGTGTGTGTCTGTTCAAAAGGTGCAGTCTTTGGAGGGTGATATACAGGGTGTGATATCATTGTCACCGTCATTGACACAGACAGAGAGAGAGAGAGAGAGAGATTACACACAGACAAAAACAAATAGCTGAAATGTGCATTCTCATTTTCGAGAAATACCTGGGCGTGGGGGTGCTGAGAGGGAGGGGGAGGGGGGGTGGGAGGGAGGGGGGTTGGCGGGTAATTCTTTTTTTTCAAGTGAATGGTGAAATTTTAAGACATGCAGTCCCTTGGCAGACAACATTGCAGGTTTGTTTTTGAACAGAGAGATCCATATATGACAATGAAAGACGCATTAATCAAGTGTGTCTCTTCCATCTCAGTACTCCTGCCTCAATTTCAAAGCGTGTGTTGTTCCGAGGTGGTTTTTCCCAACCACCCCCCCCCCCCCACCCTCTTCCCACCCCACCCAAAAATAAGGGATCAGCATGTTTACAGGTCTGAGG
>JANJGN010001949.1:0-96953 GCA_026770705.1 Isurus oxyrinchus
ACAGGAGGGGAGTTTGGAGAGGGGAAGGGGACAGGAGGGGAGTGTGGAGAGGGGAGGGGACAGGAGGGGAGTGAGGGGAGGGGACAGGAGGGGAGTGTGAAGAGGGGACAGGAGGGCAGTTTGGAGAGGGGACAGGAGGGGAATGTGGAGCGGGGACAGGAGGGGAGTGTGGGGCACGGAGTGGACTGGAGGGGAGTGTGGGGGTGCGGCGTGTGCTCGAGGGGAGTGTGGGGAGTGGCGGGGACAGGAGGGGAGTGTGGAGAGGGGACAGGAGGGGAGTGTGGAGAGGGGAGGGGACAGGAGGGGAGTGTGGGGCGCGGAGGGGACTGGAGGGGGAGTGTGGGGCACGGAGGGGACTGTAGGGGAGTGTGGAGAGGGGAGGGGGACAGGAGGGGAGTGTGGAGAGGGGAGGGGACAGGAGGGGAGTGTGGGGCGCGGAGGGGACTGGAGGGCAGTGTGGGGCACGGAGGGGACTGTAGGGGAGTGTGGAGAGGGGAGGGGACAGGAGGGGAGTGTGGGGCGCGGAGGGGACTGGAGGGGAGTGTGGGGCGCGGAGGGGACAGGAGGGGAGTGTGGGGCATGGAGGGGACAGGAGGGGAGTGGAGAGGGGAGTTGACAGGAGGGGAGTGTGGGGCGCGGAGGGGACAGGAGGGGAGTGTGGGGGAGTGGCGGGGACAGGAGGGGAGTGTGATCCCAGATGGAGTAATGGAGACAGATGGATGATGGTTTGAGCAGTGGAGGAGCTGGCACCGTGACGATATGGAGGGGGTGGGAGACGGTGATTGCGGCAGGGTGTTTGGTTGGGCTGCAGCTCTCTCCCTTTCTGTGAATTGTCCGTCCTGGCTTCACACACAGGCTGGATAGTAACGGCCTGACAGAGGCGTCTGCGCAGGGACTGAGTGACATGCTCCAGGCTCACCCCGATTTGCACTGGCTTATCCTGGACAAGAACCAGCTGGGAGACCCAGGGGTCCGGAAACTCGCCGAGGGAATCAGGAACTGCAGAATCCGCAGACTGGGGGTGAGAGGCATGATTCTCCCAGACCCACGCCCTTCCCCGTCACTCCTCCACCCAGCCCTGATACACTCCCTCTCTCCTTCACCCCTCCCTGATACACTCCCTCTCTCCTTCACCCCTCCCTGATACACTCTCTCTCTCCTTCACCCCTCCCTGATTCACTCCCTCTCTCCACCCCTCCCTGATACACTCCCTCTCTCCTTCACCCCTCCCTGATACACTCCCTCTCTCCTTCACCCCTCCCTGATTCACTCCCTCTCTCCTTCACCCCTCCCTGATACACTCCCTTCCTCCTTCACCCCTCCCTGATACACTCCCTCTCTCCTTCACCCCTCCCTGATACACTCCCTCTCTCCTTCACCCCTCCCTGATACACTCCCTTCTCTCCTTCACCCCTCCCTGATACACTCCCTCTCCTTCACCCCTCCCTGATACACTCCCTCTCTCCTTCACCCCTCCCTGATACACTCCCTCTCTCCTTCACCCCTCCCTGATACACTCCCTCTCTCCTTCACCCCTCCCTGATACACTCCCTCTCTCCTTCAGCCCTCCCTGAATCACTCCCTCTCCTTCACCCCTCCCTGAATCACTCCCTTCCTCCTTCACCCCTCACTGATACACTCCCTCTCTCCTTCACCCCTCCCTGATACACTCCCTCTCTCCTTCACCCCTCCCTGATACACTCTCTCCTTCACCCAGCCCTGATTCACTCCCTCTCTCCTTCACCCTGCCCTGATTCACTCCCTCTCTCCTTCACCCTCCCTGATACACTCCCTCTCTCCTTCACCCCTCCCTGATACACTCCCTCTCTCCTTCACCCCTCCCTGATACACTCCCTCTCTCCTTCACCCCTCCCTGATACACTCTCTCCTTCACCCCTCCCTGATACACTGTCTCTCTCCTTCACCCAGCCCTGATTCACTCCCTCTCTCCTTCACTCCCTCCTGATATACTCTCTCTCTCCTTCACCCAGCCCTGATACACTCCCTCTCTCCTTCACCCCTCCCTGATTCACTCCCTCTCTCCTTCACTCCCTCCTGATACAATCTCTCTCTCCTTCACCCCTCCCTGATTCACTCCCTCTCTCCTTCACCCCTCCCTGAATCACTCCATCTCTCCTTCACCCCTCCCTGATACACTCCCTCTCTCCTTCACCCTGCCCTGATTCACTCCCTTTCCTTCATCCCGCCCTGATTCACTCTCTCTCTCCTTCACTCCCGCCCTGATTCACTCTCTCCTTCACCCAGCCCTTATTCACTCCCTCTCTCCTTCACCCTGCCCTGATTCACTCTCTCTCCTTCACTCCTGCCCTGATTCACTCTCTCTCTCCTTCGCCCAGCCCTGATTCGCTTCCTGTCCTTCACCACTCCCTGATTCACTCTCTCTCTCCTTCACCACTCCCTGATTCACTCCCTCTCTCCTTCACTCCCGCCCTGATTCACTCTCTCTCTCCTTCACTCCAGCCCTGAATCACTCTCTCTCCTTCACCCAGCCCTGAATCACTCACTCTCCTTCACTCCCACCCTGATTCACTCCCTCTCTCCTTCACTCCAGCCCTGAATCACTCCCTCTCTCCTTCACTCAGCCCTGATTCAATCCCTCTCTCCTTCACCCCTCCCTCATTCACTCGGTCTCTCTCTCCCCCCAGCCTGATTCACTCCCTCTCTCCTTCACTCCTGCCCTGATTCACTCCCTCTCTCCTTCACTCCCACCCTGATTCTACCTCTATCCTTCAGCTCTCCCTGATTCACTCCCTCTCTCCTTCACCCCTCCCTGATTCACTCCCTCTCCTTCACCTCACCCTGATTCACTCTCTCTCTCCTTCACCCCTCCCTGATTCACTCCCTCTCTCCTTCACTCCCAACTTGATTCACTCTCTCCTTCACTCCTGCCCTGATTCACACCCTCTCCTTCATCTCTCCCTGATTCACTCCCTCTCTCCTTCACCTCTCCCTGATTCACTCTCTCTCTCCCCTTCACCTCTCCCTGATTTACCCTCTCCTTCACCCCTCCCTGATTCATTCCCTCTCTCCTTCACCCCTCCTTGATTCATTCCCTCTCTCCTTCACCTCTCCCTGATTCACTCTCTCTCCCCTTCACCTCTCCCTGATTCACTCCCTCTCTCCTTTACCCCTCCCTGATTCATTCCCTCTCCTTCACTCCCAACTTGATTCACTCTCTCTCCTTTACTCCTGCCCTGATTTGCTTCCTCTCATTCACCCCTCCCTGTTTCACTCCCTCTCTCCTTCACCCAGCCCTGATTCACTCCCTCTCTCCTTCACCCAGCCCTGATTCACTCCCTCTCTCCTTCACCCAGCCCTGATTCACTCCCTCTCTCCTTCGCCCAGCACTGATTCACTCTCTCTCTCCTTCACCCAGCCCTGATTCACTCTCTCTCTCCTTCAGTCCCGCCCTGATTCACACCCTCTCTCCTTTGCTCATGCCCTGAATCACTCTCTCTCTCCTTCACCCAGCCCTGAATCACTCACTCTCCTTCACTCCCACCCTGATTCACTCCCTCTCTCCTTCACTCCAGCCCTGAATCACTCCCTCTCTCCTTCACTCAGCCCTGATTCAATCCCTCTCTCCTTCACCCCTCCCTCATTCACTCGGTCTCTCTCTCCCCCCAGCCTGATTCACTCCCTCTCTCCTTCACTCCTGCCCTGATTCACTCCCTCTCTCCTTCACTCCCACCCTGATTCTACCTCTATCCTTCAGCTCTCCCTGATTCACTCCCTCTCTCCTTCACCCCTCCCTGATTCACTCCCTCTCCTTCACCTCACCCTGATTCACTCTCTCTCTCCTTCACCCCTCCCTGATTCACTCCCTCTCTCCTTTACTCCCAACTTGATTCACTCTCTCCTTCACTCCTGCCCTGATTCACACCCTCTCCTTCATCTCTCCCTGATTCACTCCCTCTCTCCTTCACCTCTCCCTGATTCACTCTCTCTCTCCCCTTCACCTCTCCCTGATTTACCCTCTCCTTCACCCCTCCCTGATTCATTCCCTCTCTCCTTCACCCCTCCTTGATTCATTCCCTCTCTTCTTCACCTCTCCCTGATTCACTCTCTCTCCCCTTCACCTCTCCCTGATTCACTCCCTCTCTCCTTTACCCCTCCCTGATTCATTCCCTCTCCTTCACTCCCAACTTGATTCACTCTCTCTCCTTTACTCCTGCCCTGATTTGCTTCCTCTCATTCACCCCTCCCTGTTTCACTCCCTCTCTCCTTCACCCAGCCCTGATTCACTCCCTCTCTCCTTCACCCAGCCCTGATTCACTCCCTCTCTCCTTCACCCAGCCCTGATTCACTCCCTCTCTCCTTCGCCCAGCACTGATTCACTCTCTCTCCTTCACCCAGCCCTGATTCACTCTCTCCTTCAGTCCCGCCCTGATTCACACCCTCTCTCCTTTGCTCATGCCCTGAATCACTCTCTCTCTCCTTCACCCAGCCCTGAATCACTCACTCCTTCAGTCCCGCCCTGATTCACACCCTCTCTCCTTTGCTCATGCCCTGAATCACTCCCTCCCTCCTTCAGTCCCGCCTTGATTCACTCTCTATCTCCTTCACCCGCCCTGATTCACTCCCTCTCTCCTTTACCCCTCCCTGATTCACTATCTCCTTCACCCGCCCTGATTCACTCCCTCTCTCCTTTACCCCACCCTGATTCACACCCTCTCTCCTTTACCCACACCTTATTCACTCCCTCTCTCCTTCACTCCTACCGTGATTCTCCCCCCTTTCTCCCTGTCCAAATTCACTCCCTCTCTATTTCTCCGTCCCTGAATCACCCCCTCTCTCCTTCACTCCAGCCCTGATTCACTCCCTCTCTCCTTCACCCAACCCTGATTCACTCCCTCTCTCCTTCACTCCTGCCGATTCACTCCCTCTCTCCTTCATTCCAGCTCTGATTCACTCCATCTCTCCTTCACCCCTCCCTGATTCACTCCCTCTCCATCACCCAGCCCTGATACACTCTCTCTCTCCTTCACCCCTCCCTGATTCATTCCCTCTCTCCTTCACCTCTCCTTGATTCACTCACTCTCTCCCCTTCACCCCTCCCTGATTCACTCCCTCTCTCTTTCACTCCCAACTTGATTCACGCTCTCCCCTTCACTCCCGCCCTGATTCACTCTCTCTCCTTCACCCAGCCCTGATTCACTCTCTCTCTCCTTCACCCGTACCTTATTCACTCTCTCTCTCCTTCACTCCAGCCCTGATTAACTCGTTCTTTCATTGACCCAGCCCTGATTCACTCCCTCTCTCCTTCACTCCTGCCCTGATTCACTCCCTCTCTCCTTCACTCCCGCCCTGATTCACTCTCTCTCTCCTTCACCCAGCCCTGATTCACTCTCTCTCTCCTTCACCCATCCCTGATTCAGTCCCTCTCCTTCACCCAGCCCTGAATCACTCCCTCTCTCCTTCACTCCCACCCTGATTCCCTCCCTCTCTCCTTCACTCTCGCCCTGATTCACACCCTCTCGTCTTCCCTTGACCCAGATCCACTCTCTCTCTCCTTCACTCGCCCTAATTCACTCCCTCGCTCCTTAACCCGCCCTCATTCACACCTGCTCTCCTTCACTCCTGGCCTGATTCACTCCCTCTCTCTTTCACTCCTGCCCTGATTCACTCCCTCTCTCCTTCACCCCTCCCTGATTCACTCCCTCTCTCCTTCACCCCAACCTTATTCACTCTCTCTCTCCTTCACTCCTGCCCTGATTCTCTCCCGTCCTGATTCACTCCCTCTCTCCTTCACCTCACCTTGATTCCCTCCCTCTCTCCTTGACTCCTCCCTGATTCACTTTCTCTCTCCTTCACCCCTCCCTGATTCACTCCCACTCTCCTTCCCTCCTGCCCTGATTCACTCCCTCCCTTCTTCACTCCTGCCCTGGTTCACTCCATCTCTCCTTCACGCCTGCCCTGATTCACTCTCTCTCCTTCACTCCTGCCCTGCATCACACGCTCTCCTTCACTCCTGCCCTGATTCACTCTCTCTCTCTTTTACCCCTACCTGATTCACTGTCTCTCTCCTTCACCCCTCCCTGAGACACTCCCCCTCTCCTTCACTCCCAACTTGATTCACTCTCTCTCCTTCACTCCTGCCCTGATTCACTCCCTCTCCTTCACTCCCGCCTGATTCACTCGCTCCCTCCTTTCCCTCTGCCAGATTCACTCCCTCTCTCCTTCGCTCCCACATTGATTCACTCCCTTTCTCCTTCACTCCCACCCTGATTCACTCCCTCTCTCCTTTTCCCCTTCCTGATTCACTCCTTCTGTCCCACACCCATTCAATTCACTTCTTATATGCTTCAGTTCTCCACCGATTCGCTCCCTTACTCCTTCACTCCCTCCCTGATTCACTCCCTCTCTCTTTCACTCCCACCTTGATTCACTCTCTCTCCTTCACTACCACCCTGATTCACTCCCTCTCTTCCCTCACTCCCACCCTGATTCACTCCCTCTCTCCTTCGCTCCCGCCCTTATTCACTCCCTCTCTCCTTCACTCCATCCCTGAATCACTTCCTCTTTCCTTCACCCCTCCCTGATTCACTCCCTCTCTCCTTTTCCCCTCCCTGATTCACTCCTTCTATCCTTCACCCGTTCAATTCACTTTTTCTCTGCTTCAGTTCTGCACCGATTCGCTCCCTCACTCCTTCACTCCTCCCTGATTCACTCCATCTCTCCTTCACTCCCATCCTGATTCACTCTCTGTCCTTCACTACCACCCTCATTCACTCCCTCTCTTCCCTCACCCCTCCCTGATTCACTCCCTCTCTCCTTCACCTGCCTTGATTCACTCTCTCTCCTTCACTCCCACCTTGATTCACTCCCTCTCTCCTTCAGCCATTCAATTCACTTCTTCTCTCCTTCAGTCCTGCACTGATTCGCTCCCTCACTCCTTCACTCCTCCCTGATTCACTCCATCTCTCCTTCATTCCCACCCTGTTTCACTCCCTTTCTCCTTCACCCAGACCTGTTTCACTCCCTCTCTCCTTCACCCCTCCCTGATTCATTACCCACAATTATTCACTCCCTCTCTCCTTCACTTCCGCCCTAATTCACTCCCTCTATCCTTCACTCCCACCCTGATTCACTCCCTCTCTCCTTCACCCCTCCCTGTTTCACTCCTTCTCCTCCACTACCGCCCTGACTTGCTCCCTCTCTCCTTCACCCCGCCATTATTCACTCCCTCTCTCCTTTCCCCCTTCCTGCATCACTCCCTCTCTCCTTCACCCAGCCCCGATTCCCTCCCTCTCTCCTTCACCCCGCCATGATTCACTCGCTCTCTCCTTTCCCCCTCCCTGAATCACTTCCTCTCTCCTTCACCCAGCCTCGATTCACTCCCTCTCTCCCTCACCCCTCCCTGATTCACTCTCTCGCCTTCACTTCCGCCCTGTCTCGCTCCCTGTCTCCTTCACTCCAGCCTGATTCACTCCCTCTCTCCTTTCCCTCTCCCATATTCACTCCCTCTCTCCTTCACTCCCACCCTGATTTACTCCCTCTCTCCTTCACTCCCACCCTGATTCACTCCCTCTCTCCTTCGCTCCCACCCTGATTCACTTCCTCTCTCCTTCACCTCTACCTGATTCACTCCCTCTCTCCTTCACCTCTGCCTGATTCACTCCCTCTCTCCTTCACCTCTCTTTGATTCACACCCTCTCTCCTTCACATCCGCCCTGATTCACTCTCCCTCTTCTTCACCCCTCCCTGATTCACTCCCTGTCTCCTTCACCTCTCCCTGATTCACACCCTCTCTCCTTCACACCCACCCTGATTCACTCTCTCTCTCTCCTTCACCCCTCCCTGATTCACTCCCTCTCTCCTTCACCTCTCCCTGATTCGCACCCTCTCTCCTTCACCCCTCCCTGATTCACACCCTCTCTCCTTCACTCATGCCCTGATTCACTCTCTCCTTCACTCCCACCCTGATTCACTCTCTCTCTCCTTCACTCCAGCCCAGATTCACTCCCTGTCTCCTTCATGCCAAACCTGAACTACTCTCTCTCCTTCACTCCAGCCCTGAATCTCTCCCTCTCTCCTTCATTCCCGCCCTGATTCACTCCCTCTCTCCTTCACCCCTCCCTGATTCGCTACCTCTCTCCTTCACCCACCCTGATTCACTCCCTCTCTCCTTCACTCCATCCCTGAATCACTCCCTTCTCCTTCACCCGTCCTGATTCACTCCCTCTCTCCTTGCCCCCTCCCAGATTTTTCCCTCTCTCCTTCACTCCCACACTGATGCACTCCCTCTCTCCTTCACTCCCTCTTTGTTTCACTCCATGTCTCCTTCAGTCCCTCCCTGATTCACTCCCTCTCTCCTTCACCCCTCCCTGATTCACACCCTCTCTCCTTCACTCCCAACTTGATTCACTCCCTCTCTCCTTCACTCCATCCCTGAATCACTTCCTCTTTCCTTCACCCCTCCCTGATTCACTCCCTCTCTCCTTTTCCCCTCCCTGATTCACTCCTTCTATCCTTCACCCGTTCAATTCACTTTTTCTCTGCTTCAGTTCTGCACCGATTCGCTCCCTCACTCCTTCACTCCTCCCTGATTCACTCCATCTCTCCTTCACTCCCATCCTGATTCACTCTCTCTCCTTCACTACCACCCTCATTCACTCCCTCTCTTCCCTCACCCCTCCGTGATTCACTCCCTCTCTCCTTCACCTGCCTTGATTCACTCTCTCTCCTTCACTCCCACCTTGATTCACTCCCTCACTCCTTCAGCCATTCAATTCACTTCTTCTCTCCTTCAGTCCTGCACTGATTCGCTCCCTCACTCCTTCACGCCTCCCTGATTCACTCCCTCTCTCCTTCATTCCCACCCTGTTTCACTCCCTTTCTCCTTCACCCAGACCTGTTTCACTCCCTCTCTCCTTCACCCCTCCCTGATTCATTACCCACAATTATTCACTCCCTCTCTCCTTCACTTCCGCCCTAATTCACTCCCTCTATCCTTCACTCCCACCCTGATTCACTCCCTCTCTCCTTCACCCCTCCCTGTTTCACTCCTTCTCCTCCACTACCGCCCTGACTTGCTCCCTCTCTCCTTCACCCCGCCATTATTCACTCCCTCTCTCCTTTCCCCCTTCCTGCATCACTCCCTCTCCTTCACCCAGCCCCGATTCCCTCCCTCTCTCCTTCACCCCGCCATGATTCACTCACTCTCTCCTTTCCCCCTCCCTGAATCACTCCCTCTCCTTCACCCAGCCTCGATTCACTCCCTCTCTCCTTCAGCCCGCCATGATTCACTCGCTCTCTCCTTTCCCCCTCCCTGAATCACTCCCTCTCTCCTTCACCCAGCCTCGATTCACTCCCTCGCTCCCTCACCCCTCCCTGATTCACTCCCTCTCTCCTTCACCCCTCCCTGATTCACTCCCTCTCTCCTTCACCCAGCCTCGATTCACTCCCTCTCTCCCTCACCCCTCCCTGATTCACTCCCTCTCTCCTTTCCCCCTCCCTGAATCACTTCCTCTCTCCTTCACCCAGCCTCGATTCACTCCCTCTCTCCCTCACCCCTCCCTGATTCACTCTCTCGCCTTCACTTCCGCCCTGTCTCGCTCCCTGTCTCCTTCACTCCAGCCTGATTCACTCCCTCTCTCCTTTCCCTCTCCCATATTCACTCCGTATCTCCTTCACTCCCACCCTGATTTACTCCCTCTCTCCTTCACTCCCACCCTGATTCACTCCCTCTCTCCTTCGCTCCCATCCTGATTCACTCTCTCTCCTTCACTACCACCCTCATTCACTCCCTGTCTTCCCTCACCCCTCCCTGATTCACTCCCTCTCTCCTTCAACCACCTTGATTCACTGTCTCTCCTTCGCTCCCGCCCTTATTCACTCCCTCTCTCCTTCACTCCATCCCTGAATCACTTCCTCTTTCCTTCACCCCTCCCTGATTCACTCCCTCTCTCCTTTTCCCCTCCCTGATTCACTCCTTCTATCCTTCACCCGTTCAATTCACTTTTTCTCTGCTTCAGTTCTGCACCGATTCGCTCCCTCACTCCTTCACTCCTCCCTGATTCACTCCATCTCTCCTTCACTCCCATCCTGATTCACTCTCTCTCCTTCACTACCACCCTCATTCACTCCCTCTCTTCCCTCACCCCTCCCTGATTCACTCCCTCTCCTTCACCTGCCTTGATTCACTCTCTCTCCTTCACTCCCACCTTGATTCACTCCCTCACTCCTTCAGCCATTCAATTCACTTCTTCTCTCCTTCAGTCCTGCACTGATTCGCTCCCTCACTCCTTCACGCCTCCCTGATTCACTCCCTCTCTCCTTCATTCCCACCCTGTTTCACTCCCTTTCTCCTTCACCCAGACCTGTTTCACTCCCTCTCTCCTTCACCCCTCCCTGATTCATTACCCACAATTATTCACTCGCTCTCTCCTTCACTTCCGCCCTAATTCACTCCCTCTATCCTTCACTCCCACCTTGATTCACTCCCTCTCTCCTTCAGCCATTCAATTCACTTCTTCTCTCCTTCAGTCCTGCACTGATTCGCTCCCTCACTCCTTCACGCCTCCCTGATTCACTCCCTCTCTCCTTCACCTGCCTTGATTCACTCTCTCTCCTTCACTCCCACCTTGATTCACTCCCTCACTCCTTCAGCCATTCAATTCACTTCTTCTCTCCTTCAGTCCTGCACTGATTCGCTCCCTCACTCCTTCACGCCTCCCTGATTCACTCCCTCTCTCCTTCATTCCCACCCTGTTTCACTCCCTTTCTCCTTCACCCAGACCTGTTTCACTCCCTCTCTCCTTCACCCCTCCCTGATTCATTACCCACAATTATTCACTCCCTCTCTCCTTCACTTCCGCCCTAATTCACTCCCTCTATCCTTCACTCCCACCCTGATTCACTCCCTCTCTCCTTCACCCCTCCCTGTTTCACTCCTTCTCCTCCACTACCGCCCTGACTTGCTCCCTCTCTCCTTCACCCCGCCATTATTCACTCCCTCTCTCCTTTCCCCCTTCCTGCATCACTCCCTCTCCTTCACCCAGCCCCGATTCCCTCCCTCTCTCCTTCACCCCGCCATGATTCACTCACTCTCTCCTTTCCCCCTCCCTGAATCACTCCCTCTCCTTCACCCAGCCTCGATTCACTCCCTCTCTCCTTCACCCCGCCATGATTCACTCGCTCTCTCCTTTCCCCCTCCCTGAATCACTCCCTCTCTCCTTCACCCAGCCTCGATTCACTCCCTCTCTCCCTCACCCCTCCCTGATTCACTCCCTCTCTCCTTCACCCCTCCCTGATTCACTCCCTCTCTCCTTCACCCAGCCTCGATTCACTCCCTCTCTCCCTCACCCCTCCCTGATTCACTCCCTCTCTCCTTTCCCCCTCCCTGAATCACTTCCTCTCTCCTTCACCCAGCCTCGATTCACTCCCTCTCTCCCTCACCCCTCCCTGATTCACTCTCTCGCCTTCACTTCCGCCCTGTCTCGCTCCCTGTCTCCTTCACTCCAGCCTGATTCACTCCCTCTCTCCTTTCCCTCTCCCATATTCACTCCGTATCTCCTTCACTCCCACCCTGATTTACTCCCTCTCTCCTTCACTCCCACCCTGATTCACTCCCTCTCTCCTTCGCTCCCACCCTGATTCACTTCCTCTCTCCTTCACCTCTACCTGATTCACTCCCTCTCTCCTTCACCTCTCTTTGATTCACACCCTCTCTCCTTCACACCCACCCTGATTCACTCTCTCTCTCCTTCACCCCTCCCTGATTCACTCCCTCTCTCCTTCACCTCTCCCTGATTCGCACCCTCTCTCCTTCACCCCTCCCTGATTCACACCCTCTCTCCTTCACTCATGCCCTGATTCACTCTCTCTCCTTCACTCCCACCCTGATTCACTCTCTCTCTCCTTCAGCCCAGATTCACTCCCTCTCTCCTTCACGCCAAACCTGAATTACTCTCTCTCCTTCACTCCAGCCCTGAATCTCTCCCTCTCTCCTTCATTCCCGCCCTGATTCACTCCCTCTCTCCTTCACCCCTCCCTGATTCGCTCCCTCTCTCCTTCACCCACCCTGATTCACTCCCTCTCTCCTTCACTCCATCCCTGAATCACTCCCTTCTCCTTCACCCGTCCTGATTCACTCCCTCTCTCCTTCACCCCTCCCTGATTCACACCCTCTCTCCTTCACCCCTCCCTGATTCACTCCCTCTCTCCTTCACCTCTCCCTGATTCACTCCCTCTCTCCTTCACACCCACCCTGATTCACTCTCTCTCTCCTTCACCCCTCCCTGATTCACTCCCTCTCTCCTTCACCCCTCCCTGATTCACACCCTCTCTCCTTCACCCCTCCCTGATTCACTCCCTCTCTCCTTCACCCCTCCCTGATTCACACCCTCTCTCCTTCACTCCCAACTTGATTCACTCTCTCTCTCCTTCACCCAACCCTGATTCACTTCCTCTCTCCTTTATCCCACCATGATTCACTCCCTCTCTCCTTTCCCCCTCCTTGATTCACTCTCTCTGCTTCACTCCCGCCCAATTCACTCGCTCTCTCCTTTCCCTCTGCCAGATTCACTCCCTCTCTCCTTCACTCCCACACTGATTCACTCCCTTTCTCCTTCACTCCCACCCTGATTCACTCCCTCTCTCCTTCACTCCCACACTGATTCGCTCCCTCACTCCTTCACTCCTCCCTGATTCACTCCCTCTCTCCTTCGCTCCCATCCTGATTCACTCTCTGTCCTTCACTACCACCCTCATTCACTCCCTGTCTTCCCTCACCCCTCCCTGATTCACTCCCTCTCTCCTTCAACCACCTTGATTCACTGTCTCTCCTTCGCTCCCGCCCTTATTCACTCCCTCTCTCCTTCACTCCATCCCTGAATCACTTCCTCTTTCCTTCACCCCTCCCTGATTCACTCCCTCTCTCCTTTTCCCCTCCCTGATTCACTCCTTCTATCCTTCACCCGTTCAATTCACTTTTTCTCTGCTTCAGTTCTGCACCGATTCGCTCCCTCACTCCTTCACTCCTCCCTGATTCACTCCATCTCTCCTTCACTCCCATCCTGATTCACTCTCTGTCCTTCACTACCACCCTCATTCACTCCCTGTCTTCCCTCACCCCTCCCTGATTCACTCCCTCTCTCCTTCAACCACCTTGATTCACTGTCTCTCCTTCACTCCCACCATTATTCACTCCCTCACTCCTTCAGCCCTCCCTAATTCACTCCCTCTCTCGTTCCCTCCCTCCCTGACTTGGTCCCTCTCACCTTCACCCTGCCATGATTCACTCCCTCTCCTTTACCCCTCTATAATTCACTCCCTCTCCTTTCCCCCTCCCTGATTCACTACCTCTCTCCTTCACCCCTCCCTGATTCACTCTCAATCCTTCACTCCCGCCCTGATTCACTCCCTCTCTCCTTTGCCCCTCCATAATTCACTCCCTCTCCTTCACTCGCTCTCTCCTTTCCCTCTGCCAGATTCACTCCCTCTCTCCTTCACTCCCACACTGATTCACTCCCTTTCTCCTTCGCTCCCACCCTGATTCACTCCCTCTCTCCTTCGCTCCCGCCCTTATTCACTCCCTCTCTCCTTCACTCCATCCCTGAATCACTCCCTTCTCCTTCACCCGTCCTGATTCTCTCCCTCTCTCCTTGCCCCCTCCCAGATTCACTCCCTCTCTCCTTCACTCCCACACTGATTCACTCCCTCTCCTTCATTCCCAGCCTGATTCACTCCCTCTCTCCTTCACTCCCACACTGATTCACTCCCTCTCCTTCATTCCCAGCCTGATTCACTCCCTCTCTCCTTCACTCATGGGCTGATACACTCCCTCTCTCCTTCACCCCTCCCTGATTCGCACCCTCTCTCCTTCACCCCTCCCTGATTCACCCCCTCTCTCCTTCACTCATGCCCTGATTCACTCACTTGCCTTCACTCCCACCCTGATTCACTCTCTCTCTCCTTCACTCCAGCCCAGATTCAATCCCTCTCTCCTTCACGCCAAACCTGAATTACTCTCTCTCCTTCACTCCAGCCCTGAATCACTCCCTCTCTCCTTCATTCCCTCCCTGATTCACTCCCTCTCTCCTTCACCCCTCCCTGATTCACTCCCTCTCTCCTTCACCCACCCTGATTCACTCCCTCTCTCCTTCACTCCATCCCTGAATCACACCCTTCTCCTTCACCCGTCCTGATTCACTCCCTCTCTCCTTGCCCCCTCCCAGATTCACTCCCTCTCTCCTTCACTCCCACACTGATTCACTCCCTCTCTCTTTCACTTCCTCCCTGATTCACTCCCTCTATCCTTCACTCCCGCCCTGATTCACTCCCTCTCTCCTTCTCTCCCGCCCTGATTCACTCCCTCTTCTTCACTCCCGCCTGATTCACTCGCTCTCTCCTTTCCCTCTCCCAGATTCACTCCCTCTCTCCTTCACTCCCACCCTGATTCACTCCCTTTCTCCTTCACTCCCACCCTGATTCACTCCCTCTCTCCTTCGCTCCCACCCGTATTCACTCCCTCTCTCCTTCACTCCCACACTGATTCACTCCCTCTCTCCTTCACTCCCACCCTGATTCAATCCCTCTCTCCTTCACTCCCACACTGATTCACTCCCTCTCTCCTTCACTCCCACCCTGATTCACTCCCTCTCTCCTTCACCCAACCCTGATTCACGCCCTTTCTCCTTCTCTCCCTCCCTGATTCACTCCCTCTCTCCTTCACACCCCTCGATTCACTCCCTCTCTCCTTCACCCCTCCCTGCTTCACTCCTGCCCTGAATCGCTCCCTCTCTCCCTCGCCCCTTCCTGATTAACTCCCTCTCTCCTTCACCCCTCCTTGCTTCACTCCTGCCCTGAATCGCTCCCTCTCTCCCTCGCCCCTTCCTGATTAACTCCCTCTCTCCTTCACCCCTCCCTGATTCACTCCCTCGCACCTTCACCCCACCCTGATTCACTCCCTCTCTCCTTCACCCCACCCTGATTCACTCCCTCTCTCCCTCACCCCTCCCTGATTCACTCCCTCGCACCTTCACCCCTCCCTGATTCACTCCCTCGCACCTTCACCCATCCTGATTCACTCCTCTCCTTCACACCCCTCGATACTCTTCCTCTCTTCCCTCTCCCCTCCCTGATTCACTCCCTCTCTCCTTCACCCTCCCTGATTCACTCTCTCTCCTTCACTGCCACATTGATTCACTCTTTTTCCTTCACCCTCCCTGATTCACTCGCTCCCCACCCTGCCCTGATTCGCTCCCTCTCTCCTTCACACCCACCCTGATTCACTCTCTCTCTCCTTCACCCCTCCCTGATTCACTCCCTCTCTCCTTCACCTCTCCCTGATTCACACCCTCTCTCCTTCACCCCTCCCTGATTCGCACCCTCTCTCCTTCACCCCTCCCTGATTCACACCCTCTCTCCTTCACTCATGCCCTGATTCACTCTCTCTCCTTCACTCATGCCCTGATTCACTCTCTCTCTCCTTCACTCCAGCCCAGATTCACTCCCTCTCTCCTTCACGCCAAACCTGAATTACTCTCTCTCCTTCACTCCAGCCCTGAATCTCTCCCTCTCCTTCATTCCCGCCCTGATTCACTCCCTCTCTCCTTCATTCCCACCCTGATTCACTCCCTCTCTCCTTCACCCCTCCCTGATTCGCTCCCTCTCTCCTTCACCCACCCTGATTCACTCCCTCTCTCCTTCACTCCATCCCTGAATCACTCCCTTCTCCTTCACCCGTCCTGATTCACTCCCTCTCTCCTTGCCCCCTCCCAGATTTTTCCCTCTCTCCTTCACTCCCACACTGATGCACTCCCTCTCTCCTTCACTCCCTCTTTGTTTCACTCCATGTCTCCTTCAGTCCCGCCCTGATTCACTCTCTCTCTCCTTCACCCAACCCTGATTCACTTCCTCTCTCCTTCACTCCCGCCATGATTCACTCCCTCTCTCCTTTCCCCCTCCTTGATTCACTCTCTCTGCTTCACTCCCGCCCAATTCACTCGCTCTCTCCTTTCCCTCTGCCAGATTCACTCCCTCTCTCCTTCACTCCCACACTGATTCACTCCCTTTCTCCTTCACTCCCACCCTGATTCGCACCCTCTCTCCTTCACCCCTCCCTGATTCACCCCCTCTCTCCTTCACTCATGCCCTGATTCACTCACTTGCCTTCACTCCCACCCTGATTCACTCTCTCTCTCCTTCACTCCAGCCCAGATTCAATCCCTCTCTCCTTCACGCCAAACCTGAATTACTCTCTCTCCTTCACTCCAGCCCTGAATCACTCCCTCTCTCCTTCATTCCCGCCCTGATTCACTCCCTCTCTCCTTCACCCCTCCCTGATTCACTCCCTCTCTCCTTCACCCACCCTGATTCACTCCCTCTCTCCTTCACCCGTCCTGATTCACTCCCTTCTCCTTCACCCGTCCTGATTCACTCCCTCTCTCCTTGCCCCCTCCCAGATTCACTCCCTCTCTCCTTGCCCCCTCCCAGATTCACTCCCTCTCTCCTTCACTCCCACACTGATTCACTCCCTCTCTCTTTCACTTCCTCCCTGATTCACTCCCTCTCTCCTTCACTCCCGCCCTGATTCACTCTCAATCCTTCACTCCCGCCCTGATTCACTCCCTCTTCTTCACTCCCGCCTGATTCACTCCCTCTCTCCTTCACTCCCGCCCTGATTCACTCCCTCTTCTTCACTCCCGCCTGATTCACTCGCTCTCTCCTTTCCCTCTCCCAGATTCACTCCCTCTCTCCTTCACTCCCACCCTGATTCACTCCCTTTCTCCTTTACTCCCACCCTGATTCACTCCCTCTCTCCTTCGCTCCCACCCGTATTCACTCCCTCTCTCCTTCACTCCCACACTGATTCACTCCCTCTCTCCTTCACTCCCACCCTGATTCACTCCCTCTCTCCTTCACTCCCACACTGATTCACTCCCTCTCTCCTTCACTCCCACCCTGATTCACTCCCTCTCTCCTTCACCCAACCCTGATTCACGCCCTTTCTCCTTCTCTCCCGCCCTGATTCACTCCCTCTCTCCTTCACACCCCTCGATTCACTCCCTCTCTCCTTCACCCCTCCCTGCTTCACTCCTGCCCTGAATCGCTCCCTCTCTCCCTCGCCCCTTCCTGATTAACTCCCTCTCTCCTTCACCCCTCCCTGATTCACTCCCTCGCACCTTCACCCCACCCTGATTCACTCCCTCTCTCCTTCACCCCACCCTGATTCACTCCTCTCCTTCACACCCCTCGATACTCTTCCTCTCTTCCCTCTCCCCTCCCTGATT
Organism: Isurus oxyrinchus; assembly: GCA_026770705.1. Taxonomy (NCBI): domain Eukaryota; kingdom Metazoa; phylum Chordata; class Chondrichthyes; order Lamniformes; family Lamnidae; genus Isurus; species Isurus oxyrinchus. The sequence continues at coordinate 17,259 of JANJGN010001949.1, forward strand.
CACTCCCTCTCTCCTTCACCCTCCCTGATTCACTCTCTCTCCTTCACTGCCACATTGATTCACTCTTTTTCCTTCACCCTCCCTGATTCACTCGCTCCCCACCCTGCCCTGATTCGCTCCCTCTCTCCCTCACTCCCGCTGATTTGCTCCCTCTCTCCTTCACCCTGCTCTGATTCACTCTTTCTCCACCCTGCCCTGATTCGCTCCCTCTCTCCTTCACTCCCGCTGATTCGCTCCCTCTCTCCTTCACCCCATTCTGATACGCTCTTTCTCCACCCTGCTCCGATTCACTCCCTCTCTCTCTCTCTCTCTCTCCCTATCAGGCTGGGTTTTAATAGCCTGACTGACGTTGCCGCTGAGGAATTGATCTCTGCACTCTGTGTCAATCGAACCATCCAGTTCCTCTACCTAACTGGAAATCATTTCACGGACAGATCTGTTCACGGCTTTGTCACCCTCATCCAGACCTGTCTTCGGCTGCGCAAACTCTGGTAAGTTATTCATGTTCCCAGTGGGAATTTACACAGAGTCACCAATATCATGATTAACCTTCCTGGTGCAATTGGCACTCATCATGGAATTGTAACTTGCTGTCCTTCATGGGATGTGGGTTTCGCTGGCTGGGCCAGCATTTATTGCCCATCCCTAATTGCCCCCTTGAGAAGGTGGTGGGTGAGCTGCCTTCTTGAGCCGCTGCAGTCCCCGTGTGGTGTAGGTACACCCACAGCGCTGTTAGGGAGGGAGTTCCAGGATTTTGTCCCCGTGTGGTGTAGGTACACCCACAGTGCTGTTAGGGAGGGAATTCCAGGATTTTGTCCGTGTGGTGTAGGTACACCCACAGCGCTGTTAGGGAGGGAGTTCCAGGATTGTGACCCAGCGACAGTGAAGGAACGGCTGATATATTTCCAAGTCAGGATGGTGTGTGGCTCGGAGGGGAACTTCCAGGTGGAGGTGTTCCCCATGTGTCTGCTGCCCTTGTCCTTCTAGATGGTAGTGGTTGTGGGTTTGGAAGGTGCTGTCGAAGGAACCTTGGTGAGTTCCCTCAGTGCATCTTGAGGGAGTGAATGTTTGTGGATGGGGTGCCAATCAAGCGGGGCTGCTTTGTCCTGGATGGTGTCGAGCTTCTTGAGTGTTGTGGGAGCTGCACTCATCCAGGCAAGTGGGGAGTATCCCATCACACTCCTGACTTGTGCCTTGTAGATGGTGAACAGGCTTTGGGGAGTCAGGAGGTGAGTTACTCACCACAGGATTCCCAGCCTCTGACCTGCTCTTGTAGCCACAGTATTTATATGGCTGGTCCAGTTCAGTTTCTGGTCAGTGGTAACCCCCAGGATGTTGATAGTGGGGGATACAGTGATGGTAATGCCATTGAATGTCAAGGGGCGATGGTTGGATTCTCTCTTGTTGGAGATGGTCATTGCCTGGCACTTGTGTGGTGTGAATGTTACTTGCCACTTACTTTTGTCATTGTTTTCAAACCATTCCATGGTTATGGCCCCTCCCTATCCCTGTAACCTCCTCCAGCCCCTACAACCCTTCCTGTCTCTGTAACCTCCTCCAGCCCCTACAACCCTTCCTATCTCTGTAACCTCCTCCAGCCCCTACAACCCTTCCTATCTCTGTAACCTCCTCCAGCTCCTACAACCCTCCCTATCTCTGTATCCTCCTCCAGCTCCTACAACCCTCCCTATCTCTGTAACCTCCTCCAGCTCCTACCACCCTCCCTATCTCTGTAACCTCCTCCAGCTCCTACCACCCTCCCTATCTCTGTAACCTTCTCCAGCCCCTACAACCCTTCCTGTCTCTGTAACCTCCTCCAGCCCCTACAACCCTTCCTATCTCTGTAACCTCCTCCAGCTCCTACAACCCTCCCTATCTCTGTAACCTCCTCCAGCCCCTACAACCCTCCCTCTCTGTAACCTCCTCCAGCCCCTACAACCCTCCCTATCTCTGTAACCTCCTCCAGCCCTACAACCCTTCCTGTCTCTGTAACCTCCTCCAGCCCCTACAACCCTCCGTCTCTGTAACCTCCTCCAGCCCCTACAACCCTCCCGATCTCCGTAACCTCCTCCAGCCCCTACAAACTTCCCTGTGTCTGTAACCCTCTTCCAGCTCCTACAACCCTCCCCATCTCTGTAACCTCCTCCAGCCCCTACAACCCTCCCTATCTCTGTATCCTCCTCCAGCCCCTACAACCCTCCGTGTCTGTAACCTCCTCCAGCCCCTACAACCTTCCCTGTGTCTGTAACCCTCTTCCAGCTCCTACAACCCTCCCCATCTCTGTAACCTCCTCCAGCCCCGACAACCCTCCCTATCTCTGTAACCTCCTTCAGCCCCTACACCCCTCCCTATCTCTGTAACCTCCTCCAGCCCCTACAACCCTCCCTATCTCTGTAACCTCCTCCAGCCCCTACAACCCTCCCTATCTCTGTAACCTCCTCCAGCCCCGACAACCCTTCCTATCTCTGTAACCTCGTCCAGCCCCGACAACCCTCCCTATCTCTGTAACCTCCTCCAGCCCCTACAACCCTCCCTATCTCTGTAACCTCCTCCAGCCCCGACAACCCTCCCTATCTCTGTAACCTCCTCCAGCCCCGACAACCCTTCCTATCTCTGTAACCTCCTCCAGCCCCGACAACCCTCCCTATCTCTGTAACCTCCTCCAGCCCCGACAACCCTCCCTATCTCTGTAACCTCCTCCAGCCCCTACACCCCTCCCTATCTCTGTAACCTCCTCCAGCCCCACCACCCCTCCCTATCTCTGTAACCTCCTCCAGCCCCTACAACCTTCCCTATCTCTGTAACCTCCTCCAGCCCCTACACCCCTCCCTATCTCTGTAATCCTCCTACGACCCTCCGAGATCTCTGCGCTCCTCCAATTCCGGCCTCTTGACCATCCCCCCGATTCCCATCGCTCCACCATCGGCGGCCGTGCCTTCAGCTGCCTGGAATTCCCTCAGTATACCTCTCCAATCCCCTCGCCCACCCCCCCCCCCCCCCCCGCCCGATGCATGCTCTGTCTCTCTCTCTCTCTCTCTCTCATTTAAGATGCACCTAAAACCCTGCTATTTGACCAAGCTTTCGGCCACCTGGTCAATTGTCTCCCCCCGTCGCTCGAGACCTGTTGTGGTTGAATTCCGCTGGCGAACCTCCGGGTGGAAATTTGATTCCAGGTGCTGTCCAGACGGAGGTCTTTCTTTTCCCCGAGGCAGTGAGACTTTGCAAAGAGCAACTGGGGCGCTGTTAGAGAGGCAGCTCGGCAATATCACTGCCAGGCGGCGTGTTGCCGGGGCCTTTCCCTTGCAGTCGATCGGACTGTTCCGAGATGTTCCGTCTCCCGCACGATCGAGCAGCTTTGCGTGTGTGAGTTTCGGTGCCGGGTGCGTGGACCCCCACCCCGCGTCCCAGCGACTGGCCACTTGGATCCAGCGGCGCGTACCTCTGGCTGTTGGTCATCGGCTGAGTCGCAGACCGCTTGCTCAAAGCCGGCGGCGCTGGCAAAAAAAAAAACCCCAAACGTCTGCCCACCGGCTGCCGTTCCGCGATTGCGGACAGCACTTCCCGAGCAACCCCGAGCGCGCCGCTAATGACAGCCGCTTGCGGAAGACCCGGGCCAGTCGGCCACGTGGCCGGCTCGTGCTTTCCGGACAGCCCGCAGTTCGGCTGTGGCCAGAGCTAAGAGGTCGGCGCTCACTTCTCTTGCGGTGTGAATTGTTGTGAGTTTGGCATTCTTTGCCTTTGCCCTGGTGAGTGTGCAAGCAAGGCAAGAAAGCCCAGGGTGTTGGGGGGTGGGGGTGGGCCTGTGGGTGGTGGGGGGGGGGGGGGGCAACGTGCCTCTCTCTATTCTTGGCAAGGGGGCCAGAATGAAGTGGCGCCTCCGTGACTGCGGTCGAAGCTGACTCGGCCTCTTCCTCTCTGTCTCCCTTCAGGCTGGGGAGAAACCCGCTGAGCACGGAGAGCAAACAGGTGCTGCTGTCCGAGCAGGCGAGCAGGGCTGACCTGAAAGTGATGCTGTGACGCTGCCAGAGAGCAGGCCCCGGTCCGAAGGGGTTTATCCCAGCGTTTCGTCCGCCCGCCGTCGGCACTCGTGAGGGACAGTCTGATCACACCCCACCCGCAATCCCACCCCACCCGCCCCACACTCTCTCTCCCTCCCTCTCTCTCTCTCTCTCACAGCAAGTGTTTGTGTTTCCGAGCTGGAGTTGAATAAAGTCTTGGGTTGTGACGAGTCAGTCTGCGTGTGATCTCACCCCCTCCCCCTCCCTTCCTTCTCTCCCTGTCTCCCTCGTGTGTTTATCCAGCTTTCCCGCCTCCCCCCACCTTAAACAATCGACACTCTTCCCCTCATCCACTCCCTGTGGGAGCCAGTTCCACATTCTCCCCCCCACCCACCCCACCCCCACCCCCTCTCTCTCTCTGGGTAAGGAACTTTCTCCTGAATTCCCCATTGGATTTATGAGTGACTGTCTTACACTGACGGCCCCCTCGTTCTGGTCTCTCCCCCTCCACCCCCCAACCCCCCCACACACCCGGAAACATCGTCTCTACATCGACCCCATCGAAACCCTTTCAGAGTCTTAAAGACCCTCGATCAGGTCACCCCCTCAGCCTTCTCTTTTCCAGAGAACAGAGCCCCGGGCTGTTCAATCCTTCCTGATACCTTTCACCTCTCAGGTCTGGGACTATCCTTGTTGACGCTTTTAACACCTGCTTTAGAGACTGTATATCTTTTTTTATAAAATGTACCCAGTGCTCCCAGTGTGGTCTAACTGAGGGATACGGAGACAGGAACTGTGCACAGTGCTCCCAGTGTGGTCTAACCGAGGGAAAGGGAGACAGGAACTGTGCACAGTGTTCCGAGTGTGGTCTATCCGAGGGATACGGAGACCGGAACTGCGCACTGTGCTCCGAGTGTGGTCTAACCGAGGGATACGGAGACCGGAACTGTGCACAGTGCTCCGAGTGTGGTCTAACCAAGGGATACGGAGACCAGGATTGTGCACAGTGTCCCATGAGTTTCATATGAAGTCACAATCGTTAAATTCTAACCTGGTCGCACTCTCTCCCATGCCTCGCCCACACCTCTCTATATCATCACCCACTCCCGTCTCCCCTCCCGTCACCGACCTCTCACCATCCCGCACACTCAGCAGCCTTACCCCTCCCCTTTTGATTCGTCTCTTTGAGAGTGAGGGAGGTATTGTTATGGATACAGCACAAGGAGGCCATTTGGCCCATCTCAGCTGGCCCTCTACAAGATCAATTCATCTGCCCCCCCCGCAACCCGCCACCGCCCGGTCTTCCCCCCATAACCCTGCACATTCTCCCTTTTCGGATCATGATCCAATTCCCTTCCCAAAGCCTCGATTGACCCTGTCTCCACCACACTCTCATACGGTGCGTTCCAGATCCTAACCACTCGATTGACCCTGTCTCCACCACACTCTCAGACAGTGCGTTCCAGATCCTAACCACTTGATTGACCCTGTCTCCACCCACACTCTGAGGCAGTGTGTTCCAGATCCTAACCACTCGATTGACCCTGTCTCCACCCACACTCTCAGACAGTGCATTCCAGATCCTAACCACTCGATTGACCCTGTCTACACCAAACTCTCAGACAGTGCATTCCAGATCCTAAGCGCACGATTGACCCAGTCTGCACAACACACTCAGACAGTGCATTCCAGACCTTTACCACTTGATTCACCCTGTCTCCACCACTCTCAGAAAGTGCATTCCAGATCCTAACCACTCGATTGTCCCTGTCACCACCACACTCTCAGACAGTACATTTCAGATCCTAACCATTCGATTGACCCTGTCACCATCACACCCTCAGACAGTTTATTCCAGATCCTAACCACACGATTGACCCTGTCTCCCCCACATACTCAGACAGTGCGTTCCAGATCCTAACCACTCGATTGACCCTGTCCCCACCACACTCTCAGACAGTGCGTTCCAGATCCTAACCCTCGATTGACACTTTCTCCACCCACACGCTCAGACAGTACGTTCCACATCCTAACCACTCAATTCACCTTGTCTCCACCACACTCTCAGACAGTGCATTCCACATCCTAACCACTCGATTGACCCTGTCTCCCCCACACTCTCAGACAATGCAATCGAGATCCTAACCACTCGATTGATCCTGTCTCCACCAGACTCTCAGACAGTGCGATCCAGATGCTAACCACTCGATGGACCCTGTCTCCAGCACAGGCTCAGACAGTGCGTTCCAGATCCTAACCACTCAATTAACACTGTCTGCACACACACGCTCAGACAGTGCGTCCCACATCCTAACCACTCAATTCACCTTGACTCCACCACACTCTCAGACAGTGTGTTTCAGATCCTAACAACTCGATTCACCCTGTGTCCACCACAATCTCAGACAGTGCATTCCAGATCCTAACCACTCGATTCATCCTGTCTCCCCGACACTCTCAGACAGTGCTTTCCAGATCCTGAGCAGTGGATTGCCCCTGTCTCCACCACACTCTGACAGTGCATTCCAGATCCTAACCATTCAATTGACCCTGTCTCCCCCATACTCTCAGTGCGTTCCAGTTCCTAACCGCTCGATTGTCCCTGTCTCCCTCACACCCTCATACAGTGCATTCCAGATCCTAACCACTCGATTGATCCTGTCTCCCCCACACTCTCAGACAGTGCGTTTCAGGTCCTAACCACTCGATTGACCTTGTCTACACCAAACTCTCAGACAGTGCATTCCAGACCTTTACCACTCGATTCACCCTGTCTCCACCACTCTCAGACAGTGCATTCCAGATCCTAACCACACGATTGTCCCTGTCACCACCACAGTCTCAGACAGTGCATTCCAGATCATAACCACTCGATGGACCATGTCACCAGCACACTCTCTGACAGTTCATTCCTGATCCGAATCAGTCGATTGACCCTGTCTCCACCACACACTCAAACAGTGCATTCCAAATCCTAAACACTAGATGGACCATGTCTCCACCACAGGCTCAGACAGTGCATTCCAGATTCTAACCACTCGATTGACCGTCTCCACCAAACGCTCAGACAGTTCATTCCAGATCCTAACCACTGGATTGTCCCTGTCACCACCACACACTCTGAGAGTTTATTCCAGATCCTAACCACTCGATTGACCCTGTCTCAACCACACTCTCAGACAGTGCATTCCAGATCCTAACCACTCGATTCACCTTGACTCCACCACACTCTCAGACGGTGTGTTTCAGATCCTAACAACTCGATTGACCCTGTCTCCACCACACTATCAGACAGTGCATTCCAGATCCTAACCACTCGATTGACCCTGTCTCCACCCACACTCTCAGACAGTGCGTTGCAGGTCCTAACCACTCGATTGACCCTGTCTACACCAAACTCTCAGACGGTGCGTTCCAGATCCTAAGCGCTCGATTGACCCAGTCAGCACCACACACTCAGACAGTGCATTCCAGATCCTTACCACTCGATTCACCCTGTCTCCACCACTCTCAGTGCATTCCAGATCCTAACCACTCGATTGTCCCTGTCACCACCACACCCTCAGACAGTGCATTCCAGATCCTAACCACTCAATGGACCCTGTCACCAGCACACTCACTGACAGTTTATTCCTGATCCGAACCACTCGATTGACCCTGTCTTCACCACTCACTCAGACAGTGCATTCCAGATACTAACCACGCGATTGCCCCAGTCCCCACCACACTCTCAGACAGTGTGTTCCAGATCCACTCACTCGATGGACCCAGTCTCCACCACAGCCTCAGACAGTGCGATCCACATCCTAACCACTCGATTGACACTGTCTCCACCCACACGCTCAGACAGTGCGTTCCACATACTAACCACTCAATTCACCTTGTCACCACCACACTCTCAGACAGTGCGTTTCAGATCCTAACCACTCGATTGAGCCCATCACCACCACAGTCTCTGACAGTTTATTCCAGATCCTAACCACTCAATTGACCCTGTCTCCCCCACACTCTCAGACAGTGCTTTCCAGATCCTTACCACTCGATTGACCCTGTCTCCAGCAAACTCTCAGACAGTGCATTCCAGATCCTAACCACTCGATTCACCCTGTCACCACCACACTCTCAGACAGTGCGTTTCAGATCCTAACCATTTGATTGACCCTGTCCCCACCACACACTCAGACAGTGCGTTCCAGATCCTAACCACTCGATTGACCATGTCTCCCCGACACTCTCAGACAATGCAATCCAGATCCTAAGCACTCGATTGACCCTGTCTCCACCAGACTCTCAGACACTGCATTCCAGATCCTAAGCACTCGATGGACACTGTCTCCACCACAGGCTCAGATAGTGTGTTCCAGATCCTAACCACTCGATTGACCCTGTCTCCACCCACACTCTCAGGCAGTGCATTCCAGATCCTAACCACTCGATTGACCATGTCTCCCCGACACTCTCAGACAATGCAATCCAGATCCTAAGCACTCGATTGACCCTGTCTCCATCACACTCTCAGACAGTGCGTTCCAGATCCTAACCACTCGATTGACCCTGTCTCCACCCACACTCTCAGACAGTGTGTTTCAGATCCTAACCACTCGATTGATCCTGTCTCTCCCACATTCTCAGACAGTGCGTTTCAGGACCTAACCTCTCGATTGACCCTGTCCAAACCAAACTCTCAGACAGTGCATTCCAGATCCTAAGCGCACGATTGACCCAGTCTGCACAACACACTCAGACAGTGCATTCCAGACCTTTAAAACTCGATTCACCCTGTCTCCACCACTCTTAGACAGTGCTTTCCAGATCCAAACCACTCGATTGTCCCTATCACCACCACACTCTCAGACAGTGCATTCCAGATCCTAACCAGTCGATTGTCCCTGTCACCACCACACTCTCAGACAGTGCGTTTCAGATCCGGACTACTCGATTGACCCTGTCACCATCACGCTCTCAGACAGTGCATTGCAGAACCTAACTACTCGATGGACCATGTCACCAGCACACTCTCTGACAGTTCATTCCTGATCCGAACCAGTCGATTGACCCTGTCTCCACCACACACTCAGACAGTGCATTCCAGATCCTAACCACTCGATGGACCCAGTCTCCACCACACACTCAGACAGTGTGTTCCAGATCCTAACCACTCGATTGACCCTTTCTCCCCCACACTCTCAGACAGTGCGATCCAGATCCTAACCACTTGATGGACCCTGTCTCCAGCACAGGGTCAGACAGTGCGTTTCAGATCCTTACCACTCGATTGACACTGTCTCCACCCACACTCTCAGACAGTGCGTTCCAGGTCCTAACCACTCGATTGACCCTGTCTACACCAAACTCTGAGACAGTGCGTTCCAGATCCTAAGCGCTCAACTCACCCTGTCAGCACCACACACTCAGACAGTGCATTCCAGACCCTTACCACTCGATTGACCCTGTCTCCACAACTCTCAGACAGCGCATTCCAGATCCTAACAACTCAATTGGCCCTGTCACCACCACACTCTCAGACAGTGCATTTCAGATCCTGACCACTCGATTGACCCAGTCTCCGACACACTCAGACAGTGCATTCCAGACCCTTACCACTCGATTGACCCTGTCTCCACAACTCTCAGACAGAGCGTTCCAGATCCTGACCACTCGATTGACCCAGTCTCCAACACACTCAGACAGTGCATTCCAGATCCTAACCACTCGATGGACCCTGTCTTCACCACAGCCACAGATAGTGCATTCCAGATCCTAACCACTCGATTGACACTGTCTCCACCCACACGCTCAGACAGTGCGTTCCAGATCCTAACCACTCAATTCACCTTGTCTCCACCACACTCTCAGACACTGCGTTCTAGATCCTAAGCACTCGATGGACACTGTCTCCACCACAGGCTCAGATAGTGTGTTCCAGATCCTAACCACTCGATTGACCCTGTCTCCACCCACACTCTCAGGCAGTGCATTCCAGATCCTAACCACTCGATTCACCCTGTCACCACCACACTCTCAGACAGTGCGTTTCAGATCCTAACCATTTGATTGACCCTGTCCCCACCACACACTCAGACAGTGCGTTCCAGATCCTAACCACTCGATTGACCATGTCTCCCCGACACTCTCAGACAATGCAATCCAGATCCTAAGCACTCGATTGACCCTGTCTCCACCACACTCTCAGACACTGCATTCCAGATCCTAAGCACTCGATGGACACTGTCTCCACCACAGGCTCAGATAGTGTGTTCCAGATCCTAACCACTCGATTGACCCTGTCTCCACCCACACTCTCAGGCAGTGCATTCCAGATCCTAACCACTCGATTGACCATGTCTCCCCGACACTCTCAGACAATGCAATCCAGATCCTAAGCACTCGATTGACCCTGTCTCCATCACACTCTCAGACAGTGCGTTCCAGATCCTAACCACTCGATTGACCCTGTCTCCACCCACACTCTCAGACAGTGTGTTTCAGATCCTAACCACTCGATTGATCCTGTCTCTCCCACATTCTCAGACAGTGCGTTTCAGGACCTAACCTCTCGATTGACCCTGTCCAAACCAAACTCTCAGACAGTGCATTCCAGATCCTAAGCGCACGATTGACCCAGTCTGCACAACACACTCAGACAGTGCATTCCAGACCTTTAAAACTCGATTCACCCTGTCTCCACCACTCTTAGACAGTGCTTTCCAGATCCAAACCACTCGATTTTCCCTATCACCACCACACTCTCAGACAGTGCATTCCAGATCCTAACCAGTCGATTGTCCCTGTCACCACCACACTCTCAGACAGTGCGTTTCAGATCCGGACTACTCGATTGACCCTGTCACCATCACGCTCTCAGACAGTGCATTGCAGAACCTAACTACTCGATGGACCATGTCACCAGCACACTCTCTGACAGTTCATTCCTGATCCGAACCAGTCGATTGACCCTGTCTCCACCACACACTCAGACAGTGCATTCCAGATCCTAACCACTCGATGGACCCAGTCTCCACCACACACTCAGACAGTGTGTTCCAGATCCTAACCACTCGATTGACCCTTTCTCCCCCACACTCTCAGACAGTGCGATCCAGATCCTAACCACTTGATGGACCCTGTCTCCAGCACAGGGTCAGACAGTGCGTTTCAGATCCTTACCACTCGATTGACACTGTCTCCACCCACACTCTCAGACAGTGCGTTCCAGGTCCTAACCACTCGATTGACCCTGTCTACACCAAACTCTGAGACAGTGCGTTCCAGATCCTAAGCGCTCAACTCACCCTGTCAGCACCACACACTCAGACAGTGCATTCCAGACCCTTACCACTCGATTGACCCTGTCTCCACAACTCTCAGACAGCGCATTCCAGATCCTAACAACTCAATTGGCCCTGTCACCACCACACTCTCAGACAGTGCATTTCAGATCCTGACCACTCGATTGACCCAGTCTCCGACACACTCAGACAGTGCATTCCAGACCCTTACCACTCGATTGACCCTGTCTCCACAACTCTCAGACAGAGCGTTCCAGATCCTGACCACTCGATTGACCCAGTCTCCAACACACTCAGACAGTGCATTCCAGATCCTAACCACTCGATGGACCCTGTCTTCACCACAGCCACAGATAGTGCATTCCAGATCCTAACCACTCGATTGACACTGTCTCCACCCACACGCTCAGACAGTGCGTTCCAGATCCTAACCACTCAATTCACCTTGTCTCCACCACACTCTCAGACACTGCGTTCTAGATCCTAAGCACTCGATGGACACTGTCTCCACCACAGGCTCAGATAGTGTGTTCCAGATCCTAACCACTCGATTGACCCTGTCTCCACCCACACTCTCAGGCAGTGCATTCCAGATCCTAACCACTCGATTCACCCTGTCACCACCACACTCTCAGACAGTGCGTTTCAGATCCTAACCATTTGATTGACCCTGTCCCCACCACACACTCAGACAGTGCGTTCCAGATCCTAACCACTCGATTGACCATGTCTCCCCGACACTCTCAGACAATGCAATCCAGATCCTAAGCACTCGATTGACCCTGTCTCCACCACACTCTCAGACACTGCATTCCAGATCCTAAGCACTCGATGGACACTGTCTCCACCACAGGCTCAGATAGTGTGTTCCAGATCCTAACCACTCGATTGACCCTGTCTCCACCCACACTCTCAGGCAGTGCATTCCAGATCCTAACCACTCGATTGACCATGTCTCCCCGACACTCTCAGACAATGCAATCCAGATCCTAAGCACTCGATTGACCCTGTCTCCATCACACTCTCAGACAGTGCGTTCCAGATCCTAACCACTCGATTGACCCTGTCTCCACCCACACTCTCAGACAGTGTGTTTCAGATCCTAACCACTCGATTGATCCTGTCTCTCCCACATTCTCAGACAGTGCGTTTCAGGACCTAACCTCTCGATTGACCCTGTCCAAACCAAACTCTCAGACAGTGCATTCCAGATCCTAAGCGCACGATTGACCCAGTCTGCACAACACACTCAGACAGTGCATTCCAGACCTTTAAAACTCGATTCACCCTGTCTCCACCACTCTTAGACAGTGCTTTCCAGATCCAAACCACTCGATTGTCCCTATCACCACCACACTCTCAGACAGTGCATTCCAGATCCTAACCAGTCGATTGTCCCTGTCACCACCACACTCTCAGACAGTGCGTTTCAGATCCGGACTACTCGATTGACCCTGTCACCATCACGCTCTCAGACAGTGCATTGCAGAACCTAACTACTCGATGGACCATGTCACCAGCACACTCTCTGACAGTTCATTCCTGATCCGAACCAGTCGATTGACCCTGTCTCCACCACACACTCAGACAGTGCATTCCAGATCCTAACCACTCGATGGACCCAGTCTCCACCACACACTCAGACAGTGTGTTCCAGATCCTAACCACTCGATTGACCCTTTCTCCCCCACACTCTCAGACAGTGCGATCCAGATCCTAACCACTTGATGGACCCTGTCTCCAGCACAGGGTCAGACAGTGCGTTTCAGATCCTTACCACTCGATTGACACTGTCTCCACCCACACTCTCAGACAGTGCGTTCCAGGTCCTAACCACTCGATTGACCCTGTCTACACCAAACTCTGAGACAGTGCGTTCCAGATCCTAAGCGCTCAACTCACCCTGTCAGCACCACACACTCAGACAGTGCATTCCAGACCCTTACCACTCGATTGACCCTGTCTCCACAACTCTCAGACAGCGCATTCCAGATCCTAACAACTCAATTGGCCCTGTCACCACCACACTCTCAGACAGTGCATTTCAGATCCTGACCACTCGATTGACCCAGTCTCCGACACACTCAGACAGTGCATTCCAGACCCTTACCACTCGATTGACCCTGTCTCCACAACTCTCAGACAGAGCGTTCCAGATCCTGACCACTCGATTGACCCAGTCTCCAACACACTCAGACAGTGCATTCCAGATCCTAACCACTCGATGGACCCTGTCTTCACCACAGCCACAGATAGTGCATTCCAGATCCTAACCACTCGATTGACACTGTCTCCACCCACACGCTCAGACAGTGCGTTCCAGATCCTAACCACTCAATTCACCTTGTCTCCACCACACTCTCAGACACTGCGTTCTAGATCCTAAGCACTCGATGGACACTGTCTCCACCACAGGCTCAGATAGTGTGTTCCAGATCCTAACCACTCGATTGACCCTGTCTCCACCCACACTCTCAGGCAGTGCATTCCAGATCCTAACCACTCGATTCACCCTGTCACCACCACACTCTCAGACAGTGCGTTTCAGATCCTAACCATTTGATTGACCCTGTCCCCACCACACACTCAGACAGTGCGTTCCAGATCCTAACCACTCGATTGACCATGTCTCCCCGACACTCTCAGACAATGCAATCCAGATCCTAAGCACTCGATTGACCCTGTCTCCACCACACTCTCAGACACTGCATTCCAGATCCTAAGCACTCGATGGACACTGTCTCCACCACAGGCTCAGATAGTGTGTTCCAGATCCTAACCACTCGATTGACCCTGTCTCCACCCACACTCTCAGGCAGTGCATTCCAGATCCTAACCACTCGATTGACCATGTCTCCCCGACACTCTCAGACAATGCAATCCAGATCCTAAGCACTCGATTGACCCTGTCTCCATCACACTCTCAGACAGTGCGTTCCAGATCCTAACCACTCGATTGACCCTGTCTCCACCCACACTCTCAGACAGTGTGTTTCAGATCCTAACCACTCGATTGATCCTGTCTCTCCCACATTCTCAGACAGTGCGTTTCAGGACCTAACCTCTCGATTGACCCTGTCCAAACCAAACTCTCAGACAGTGCATTCCAGATCCTAAGCGCACGATTGACCCAGTCTGCACAACACACTCAGACAGTGCATTCCAGACCTTTAAAACTCGATTCACCCTGTCTCCACCACTCTTAGACAGTGCTTTCCAGATCCAAACCACTCGATTGTCCCTATCACCACCACACTCTCAGACAGTGCATTCCAGATCCTAACCAGTCGATTGTCCCTGTCACCACCACACTCTCAGACAGTGCGTTTCAGATCCGGACTACTCGATTGACCCTGTCACCATCACGCTCTCAGACAGTGCATTGCAGAACCTAACTACTCGATGGACCATGTCACCAGCACACTCTCTGACAGTTCATTCCTGATCCGAACCAGTCGATTGACCCTGTCTCCACCACACACTCAGACAGTGCATTCCAGATCCTAACCACTCGATGGACCCAGTCTCCACCACACACTCAGACAGTGTGTTCCAGATCCTAACCACTCGATTGACCCTTTCTCCCCCACACTCTCAGACAGTGCGATCCAGATCCTAACCACTTGATGGACCCTGTCTCCAGCACAGGGTCAGACAGTGCGTTTCAGATCCTTACCACTCGATTGACACTGTCTCCACCCACACTCTCAGACAGTGCGTTCCAGGTCCTAACCACTCGATTGACCCTGTCTACACCAAACTCTGAGACAGTGCGTTCCAGATCCTAAGCGCTCAACTCACCCTGTCAGCACCACACACTCAGACAGTGCATTCCAGACCCTTACCACTCGATTGACCCTGTCTCCACAACTCTCAGACAGCGCATTCCAGATCCTAACAACTCAATTGGCCCTGTCACCACCACACTCTCAGACAGAGCGTTCCAGATCCTGACCACTCGATTGACCCAGTCTCCAACACACTCAGACAGTGCATTCCAGATCCTAACCACTCGATGGACCCTGTCTTCACCACAGCCACAGATAGTGCATTCCAGATCCTAACCACTCGATTGACACTGTCTCCACCCACACGCTCAGACAGTGCGTTCCAGATCCTAACCACTCAATTCACCTTGTCTCCACTACACTCTCAGACACTGCGTTCTAGATCCTAAGCACTCGATGGACACTGTCTCCACCACAGGCTCAGATAGTGTGTTCCAGATCCTAACCACTCGATTGACCCTGTCTCCACCCACACTCTCAGGCAGTGCATTCCAGATCCTAACCACTCGATTCACCCTGTCACCACCACACTCTCAGACAGTGCGTTTCAGATCCTAACCATTTGATTGACCCTGTCCCCACCACACACTCAGACAGTGCGTTCCAGATCCTAACCACTCGATTGACCATGTCTCCCCGACACTCTTAGACAATGCAATCCAGATCCTAAGCACTCGATTGACCCTGTCTCCACCACACTCTCAGACACTGCATTCCAGATCCTAAGCACTCGATGGACACTGTCTCCACCACAGGCTCAGATAGTGTGTTCCAGATCCTAACCACTCGATTGACCCTGTCTCCACCCACACTCTCAGGCAGTGCATTCCAGATCCTAACCACTCGATTGACCATGTCTCCCCGACACTCTCAGACAATGCAATCCAGATCCTAAGCACTCGATTGACCCTGTCTCCATCACACTCTCAGACAGTGCGTTCCAGATCCTAACCACTCGATTGACCCTGTCTCCACCCACACTCTCAGACAGTGTGTTTCAGATCCTAACCACTCGATTGATCCTGTCTCTCCCACATTCTCAGACAGTGCGTTTCAGGACCTAACCTCTCGATTGACCCTGTCCAAACCAAACTCTCAGACAGTGCATTCCAGATCCTAAGCGCACGATTGACCCAGTCTGCACAACACACTCAGACAGTGCATTCCAGACCTTTAAAACTCGATTCACCCTGTCTCCACCACTCTTAGACAGTGCTTTCCAGATCCAAACCACTCGATTGTCCCTATCACCACCACACTCTCAGACAGTGCATTCCAGATCCTAACCAGTCGATTGTCCCTGTCACCACCACACTCTCAGACAGTGCGTTTCAGATCCGGACTACTCGATTGACCCTGTCACCATCACGCTCTCAGACAGTGCATTGCAGAACCTAACTACTCGATGGACCATGTCACCAGCACACTCTCTGACAGTTCATTCCTGATCCGAACCAGTCGATTGACCCTGTCTCCACCACACACTCAGACAGTGCATTCCAGATCCTAACCACTCGATGGACCCAGTCTCCACCACACACTCAGACAGTGTGTTCCAGATCCTAACCACTCGATTGACCCTTTCTCCCCCACACTCTCAGACAGTGCGATCCAGATCCTAACCACTTGATGGACCCTGTCTCCAGCACAGGGTCAGACAGTGCGTTTCAGATCCTTACCACTCGATTGACACTGTCTCCACCCACACTCTCAGACAGTGCGTTCCAGGTCCTAACCACTCGATTGACCCTGTCTACACCAAACTCTGAGACAGTGCGTTCCAGATCCTAAGTGCTCAACTCACCCTGTCAGCACCACACACTCAGACAGTGCATTCCAGACCCTTACCACTCGATTGACCCTGTCTCCACAACTCTCAGACAGCGCATTCCAGATCCTAACAACTCAATTGGCCCTGTCACCACCACACTCTCAGACAGTGCATTTCAGATCCTGACCACTCGATTGACCCAGTCTCCGACACACTCAGACAGTGCATTCCAGACCCTTACCACTCGATTGACCCTGTCTCCACAACTCTCAGACAGAGCGTTCCAGATCCTGACCACTCGATTGACCCAGTCTCCAACACACTCAGACAGTGCATTCCAGATCCTAACCACTCGATGGACCCTGTCTTCACCACAGCCACAGATAGTGCATTCCAGATCCTAACCACTCGATTGACACTGTCTCCACCCACACGCTCAGACAGTGCGTTCCAGATCCTAACCACTCAATTCACCTTGTCTCCACCACACTCTCAGACACTGCGTTCTAGATCCTAAGCACTCGATGGACACTGTCTCCACCACAGGCTCAGATAGTGTGTTCCAGATCCTAACCACTCGATTGACCCTGTCTCCACCCACACTCTCAGGCAGTGCATTCCAGATCCTAACCACTCGATTGACCCTGTCTCCACCCACACTCTCAGGCAGTGCGTTCCGGATCCTAACCACTCGATTGACCCTGCCTCCACCCACACTCTGACAGTGTGTTTCAGATCCTAACAACTCGATTCACCCTGTCTCCACCACAATCTCAGTGCGTTCCAGATCCTAACCACTTGATTGTCCCTGTCACCACCAAACTCTCAGATAGTGCATTTCAGATCCTAACCATTCGATTGACCCTGTCACCACCACACACTCTGACAGTTTATTCCAGATCCTAACCACTCGGTTCACCCTGTCTCCACCACACTCTCAGTGCATTCCAGATCCTAAGCGCACGATTGACCCAGTCTGCAAAACACACTCAGACAGTGCATTCCAGACCTTTACCACTCGATTCACCCTGTCTCCACCACTCTTAGACAGTGCATTCCAGATCCAAACCACTCGATTGTCTCTGTCTCCAACACACTCTCAGACAGTGCATTCCAGAACCTAACCACTCGATGGACCCAGTCTCCACCACAGGCTCAGAAAGTGCGTTCCAGATCCTAACCACTCGATTGACCCTGTCTCCCCGACACTCTCAGACAATGGAATCCAGATCCTAACCACTTGATTGTCCCTGTCACCACCAAACTCTCAGACACTGCGTTCCAGATCCTAAGCACTCGATGGACACTGTCTCCACCCACACTCTCAGGCAGTGCATTCCAGATCCTAACCACTCGATTGACCCTGTCTCCACCCACACTCTCAGGCAATGTGTTCCACATCCTAACCACTCGATTGACCCAGTCTGCACAACACACTCAGACAGTGCATTCCAGACCTTTACCACTCGATTCACCCTGTCTCCACACCTCTCAGACAGTGCATTCCAGATCCTAATCACTCGATTGACCCTGTCTCCACCACACTGTCAGGCAATGTGTTCCACATCCTAACCACTCGATTGACCCAGTCTGCAAAACACACTCAGACAGTGCATTCCAGACCTTTAAAACTCGATTCACCCTGTCTCCACCACTCTTAGACAGTGCATTCCAGATCCAAACCACTCGATTGTCTCTGTCTCCAACACACTCTCAGACAGTGCATTCCAGAACCTAACCACTCGATTGACCCTGTCTCCACCACACTCTCAGGCAGTGCATTCCAGATCCTAACCACTCGATTGACCCTGTCTCCACCACACTCTCAGGCAATGTGTTCCACATCCTAACCACTCGATTGACCCAGTCTGCACAACACACTCAGACAGTGCATTCCAGACCTTTAAAACTCGATTCACCCTGTCTCCACCACTCTTAGACAGTGCATTCCAGATCCTAACCACTCGATTGTCCCTGTCACCACCACACTCTCAGACAGTGTGTTTCAGATCCTAACCATTTGATTGACCCTGTCCCCACCACACACTCAGACAGTGCGTTCCAGATCCTAACCACTCGATTGACCATGTCTCCCCGACACTCTCAGACAATGCAATCCAGATCCTAAGCACTCGATTGACCCTGTCTCCACCACACTCTCAGACACTGCATTCCAGATCCTAAGCACTCGATGGACACTGTCTCCACCACAGGCTCAGATAGTGTGTTCCAGATCCTAACCACTCGATTGACCCTGTCTCCACCCACACTCTCAGGCAGTGCATTCCAGATCCTAACCACTCGATTGACCATGTCTCCCCGACACTCTCAGACAATGCAATCCAGATCCTAAGCACTCGATTGACCCTGTCTCCATCACACTCTCAGACAGTGCGTTCCAGATCCTAACCACTCGATTGACCCTGTCTCCACCCACACTCTCAGACAGTGTGTTTCAGATCCTAACCACTCGATTGATCCTGTCTCTCCCACATTCTCAGACAGTGCGTTTCAGGACCTAACCTCTCGATTGACCCTGTCCAAACCAAACTCTCAGACAGTGCATTCCAGATCCTAAGCGCACGATTGACCCAGTCTGCACAACACACTCAGACAGTGCATTCCAGACCTTTAAAACTCGATTCACCCTGTCTCCACCACTCTTAGACAGTGCTTTCCAGATCCAAACCACTCGATTGTCCCTATCACCACCACACTCTCAGACAGTGCATTCCAGATCCTAACCAGTCGATTGTCCCTGTCACCACCACACTCTCAGACAGTGCGTTTCAGATCCGGACTACTCGATTGACCCTGTCACCATCACGCTCTCAGACAGTGCATTGCAGAACCTAACTACTCGATGGACCATGTCACCAGCACACTCTCTGACAGTTCATTCCTGATCCGAACCAGTCGATTGACCCTGTCTCCACCACACACTCAGACAGTGCATTCCAGATCCTAACCACTCGATGGACCCAGTCTCCACCACACACTCAGACAGTGTGTTCCAGATCCTAACCACTCGATTGACCCTTTCTCCCCCACACTCTCAGACAGTGCGATCCAGATCCTAACCACTTGATGGACCCTGTCTCCAGCACAGGGTCAGACAGTGCGTTTCAGATCCTTACCACTCGATTGACACTGTCTCCACCCACACTCTCAGACAGTGCGTTCCAGGTCCTAACCACTCGATTGACCCTGTCTACACCAAACTCTGAGACAGTGCGTTCCAGATCCTAAGCGCTCAACTCACCCTGTCAGCACCACACACTCAGACAGTGCATTCCAGACCCTTACCACTCGATTGACCCTGTCTCCACAACTCTCAGACAGCGCATTCCAGATCCTAACAACTCAATTGGCCCTGTCACCACCACACTCTCAGACAGTGCATTTCAGATCCTGACCACTCGATTGACCCAGTCTCCGACACACTCAGACAGTGCATTCCAGACCCTTACCACTCGATTGACCCTGTCTCCACAACTCTCAGACAGAGCGTTCCAGATCCTGACCACTCGATTGACCCAGTCTCCAACACACTCAGACAGTGCATTCCAGATCCTAACCACTCGATGGACCCTGTCTTCACCACAGCCACAGATAGTGCATTCCAGATCCTAACCACTCGATTGACACTGTCTCCACCCACACGCTCAGACAGTGCGTTCCAGATCCTAACCACTCAATTCACCTTGTCTCCACCACACTCTCAGACACTGCGTTCTAGATCCTAAGCACTCGATGGACACTGTCTCCACCACAGGCTCAGATAGTGTGTTCCAGATCCTAACCACTCGATTGACCCTGTCTCCACCCACACTCTCAGGCAGTGCATTCCAGATCCTAACCACTCGATTGACCCTGTCTCCACCCACACTCTCAGGCAGTGCGTTCCGGATCCTAACCACTCGATTGACCCTGCCTCCACCCACACTCTGACAGTGTGTTTCAGATCCTAACAACTCGATTCACCCTGTCTCCACCACAATCTCAGTGCGTTCCAGATCCTAACCACTTGATTGTCCCTGTCACCACCAAACTCTCAGATAGTGCATTTCAGATCCTAACCATTCGATTGACCCTGTCACCACCACACACTCTGACAGTTTATTCCAGATCCTAACCACTCGGTTCACCCTGTCTCCACCACACTCTCAGTGCATTCCAGATCCTAAGCGCACGATTGACCCAGTCTGCAAAACACACTCAGACAGTGCATTCCAGACCTTTACCACTCGATTCACCCTGTCTCCACCACTCTTAGACAGTGCATTCCAGATCCAAACCACTCGATTGTCTCTGTCTCCAACACACTCTCAGACAGTGCATTCCAGAACCTAACCACTCGATGGACCCAGTCTCCACCACAGGCTCAGAAAGTGCGTTCCAGATCCTAACCACTCGATTGACCCTGTCTCCCCGACACTCTCAGACAATGGAATCCAGATCCTAACCACTTGATTGTCCCTGTCACCACCAAACTCTCAGACACTGCGTTCCAGATCCTAAGCACTCGATGGACACTGTCTCCACCCACACTCTCAGGCAGTGCATTCCAGATCCTAACCACTCGATTGACCCTGTCTCCACCCACACTCTCAGGCAATGTGTTCCACATCCTAACCACTCGATTGACCCAGTCTGCACAACACACTCAGACAGTGCATTCCAGACCTTTACCACTCGATTCACCCTGTCTCCACACCTCTCAGACAGTGCATTCCAGATCCTAATCACTCGATTGACCCTGTCTCCACCACACTGTCAGGCAATGTGTTCCACATCCTAACCACTCGATTGACCCAGTCTGCAAAACACACTCAGACAGTGCATTCCAGACCTTTAAAACTCGATTCACCCTGTCTCCACCACTCTTAGACAGTGCATTCCAGATCCAAACCACTCGATTGTCTCTGTCTCCAACACACTCTCAGACAGTGCATTCCAGAACCTAACCACTCGATTGACCCTGTCTCCACCACACTCTCAGGCAGTGCATTCCAGATCCTAACCACTCGATTGACCCTGTCTCCATCACACTCTCAGGCAATGTGTTCCACATCCTAACCACTCGATTGACCCAGTCTGCACAACACACTCAGACAGTGCATTCCAGACCTTTAAAACTCGATTCACCCTGTCTCCACCACTCTTAGACAGTGCATTCCAGATCCTAACCACTCGATTGTCCCTGTCACCACCACAGTCTCAGACAGTGCGTTTCAGATCCGGACCACTCGATTGACCCAGTATCCAACACACTCTCAGACAGTGCATTCCAGATCCTAACCACTCGATGGACCCAGTCTCCACCACAGGCTCAGACACTGCGTTCCGGATCCTAACCACTTGATGGACCCTGTCTCCAGCACACTCTCAGACAGTGCGTTTCAGATCCTAACCACTCGATTGACCCCGTCACCACCACAGTCTCTGACAGTTTATTCCAGATTCTAACCACTCAATTGACCCTGTCTCCACCACAGGCTCAGACAGTGCGTTCCAGATCCTAAACAATGGATTGTCCATGTCTCCCCCACACTCAGAAAATGCAATCCAGATCCTAAGCACTCGATTGAACCTGTCTCCACCACACTATCAGACAGTGCATTCCAGATCCTAACCACTCGATTGACACTGTCTCCACCCACATTCTCAGTGTGTTTCAGATCCTATCAACTCGATTGACCCTGTCTCCACCACAATCTCAGACAGTGCATTCCAGATACTAACCACTCGAGTGACCCTGTCTCCCCCACACTCTGAGACAGTGCATTCCAGATCCTAAGCAGACGAATGACCCTGTCTCCACCACACTCTCAGACAGTGCGTTCCAGATCCTAACCACTCGATTGACACTTTCTCCGCCCATAGGCTCAGACATTGCGTTCCACATCCTAACTATTCAATTCACCTTGACTCCACCACACTCTCAGACAGTGTGTTCCATATCCTAACCACTCGATTGACCCTGTCTCCCCCACACTCTCAGACAGTGCGTTCCATATCCTAACACTCGATTGACCCTGTCTCCACCGCAGTCGCTGACAGTTTATTCCAGATCCTAACCACTCGATTGACCCTGTCTCCCCCACAATCTCAGACAGTGCGTACCAGATCCTAACTACTCAATTCCCCTTGACTCCACCACACACTCAGACAGTGCGTTCCAGATTTTAACCATTCGACTGACCCTGTCTCCCCCACAGTCTCAGACAATGCAATCGAGATCCTGAGCACTCGATTGACCCTGTCTCCATCACACCCTCAGACAGTGCGTTCCAGAACCTAACCAGTCGATTGACCCTGCCTCCACCCACACTCTCAGTGTGTTTCAGATCCTAACAACTCGATTGACCGTTTCTCCACCACAATCTCAGACAGTGCATTCCAGATACTAACCACTCGAGTGACCCTGTCTCCCCCACACTCTGAGACAGTGCATTCCAGATCCTAACCACTCAATTGACCCTGTCTCCACCCACACTGTCAGACAGTGCATTCCAGATCCTATCCACTCGATTGACCCTGTCTGCACCACATTCTCAGACAGTGCGTTCCAGATCCTAACCACTCGATTGACCCTGTCTCCACCCACACTCTCAGGCAGTGCGTTCCAGATCCTAACTGCTCGATTGTCCCTGTCACCACCAAACTCTCAGACAGTGCGTTTCAGATCATAACCAATTGATTGTCCCTGTCACCACCAAACTCTCAGACAGTGCGTTTCAGATCCTAACCATTCGATTGACCCTGTCACCACCACACACTCAGTTTATTCCAGATCCTATCCACTCGATTGACCCTGTCTGCACCACATTCTCAGACAGTGTGTTTCAGATCCTAACAACTCGATTGACCCTGTCTCCACCACAATCTCAGACAGTGCGTTTCAGATCCTAACCACTTGATTGTCCCTGTCACCACCAAACTCTCAGACAGTGCGTTTCAGATCCTAACCATTCAATTGACCCTGTCACCACCACACACTCTGACAGTTTATTCCAGATCCTAACCACTCAATTGACCCTGTCTCCACCACACTCTCAGTGCATTCCAGATCCTAACCACTTGATTGACCCAGTCTGCACAACACACTCAGACAGTGCATTCCAGACCTTTACCACTCGATTCACCCTGTCCCCACCACTCTTAGACAGTGCATTCCAGATCCTAACCACACGATTGTCTCTGTCACCACCACACTCTCAGACAGTGCGTTTCAGATCCTGACCACTCGATTGACCCAGTCTCCAACACACTCTCAGACAGTGCATTCCAGTACCTAACCACTCAATTGACCCAGTCTCCCCCACACCCTCATACAGTGCGTTCCAGATCCTAACCATTCGATTGATCCTGTCTGCACAACACACTCAGACAGTGCATTCCAGACCTTTACCACTCGATTCACCCTGTCTCCACACCTCTCAGAAAGTGCATTCCAGATCCTAACCACTCGATTGTCCCTGTCACCACCACACTCTCAGACAGTGCGTTTCAGATCCTGACCACTCGATGGACCCAGTCTCCACCAAAGGCTCAGACAGTGCATTCCAGATCCTAACCACTCGATGGACCCTGTCTCCCACACACTCTCACACAATGCATTCTAGATCCTAAGCACTCGATTGACCCTGTCTCCACCACACTCTCAGTGTGTTCCAGATCCTAACCACTCGATTGACCCTGTCTCCACCAACACTCTCAGACAGTGCGTTCCAGATCCTAAGCCCTCGATTGATCCATTCTGAACCACACACTCAGACAGTGAATTCCAGACCCTTACCACTCGATTCACTCTGCCTCCACCACTCTCATAAAGTGCATTCCAGATCCTAACCACTCGATTGACCCTGTCAGCACTACACTCTCAGACAGTGCGTTTCAGATCCTGACCACTCGATTGACCCAGTATCCAACACACTCTCAGACAGTGCATTCCAGATCCTTACCACTCGATGGACCGTGTCACCAGCACACTCTCTGACAGTTCATTCCTGATCCGAACCAGTCGATTGACCCTGTCTCCACCACACACTCAGACAGTGCATTCCAGATACTAACCACTTGATTCACCCTGTCTCCCCCACACTCTCAGACAGTGCGTTCCAGATCCTAACCACTCGATTGACACTGGCTGCGCCCATAGGCTCAGACAGTGCGTTCCACATCCTAACTACTCAATTCACCTTGACTCCACCACACTCTCAGACAGTGCGTTTCAGATCCTAACCACTCGATTGACCCTGTCTCCATCACAGTCGCTGACAATTTATTCCAGATCCTAACCACTCGATTGATCTTGTCTCCACCACACACTCAGACAGTGCGTTCCAGATCCTAACCACTCGATTGACCTTGTCTCCACCACACACTCAGACAGTGCGTTCCAGATCCTAACCACTCGATTGACCTTGTCTCCACCACACACTCAGACAGTGCGTTCCAGATCCTAACCACTCAACTGACCCTGTCACCAGCACACTTTCTGACCGTTCATTCCAGATCCTAACCACTCGATGGACCCTGTCTCCACCACACGCTCAGACAGTGCATTTCAGATCCTAACCTTTCGATTGACCCTGTCTCCCCCACAGTCTCAGACAATGCAATCGAGTTCCTAAGCACTTGATTGACCCTGTCTCCACCACACTCTGAGACAGTGCATTCCAGATCCTAACCACTCGATTGACCCTGTCTCCCTGACACTCACAGACAGTACTTTCCAGATCCTGAGCAGTGGATTGACCCTGTCTCCACCACACTCTCAGACAGTGCTTTCCAGATCCTTACCACTCGATTGACCCGGTCTCCACCCACAATCTCAGACAGTGCATTCCAGATCCTAACCACTCGATTGACCCTGTCACCCCCACACTCTCAGACAGTGCATTCCAGATCCTAACCTCTCGATGGACCATGTCACCAGCACACTGTCTGACAGTTCATTCCTGATCCGAACCAGTCGATTGACCCTGTCTCCACCACACACTCAGACAGTGTATTCCAGAACCTAACCACTCAATGGACCCTGTCTCCACCACAGGCTCAGAGAGAGCGTTCCAGATCCTAACCACTCGATTGACCCTGTCTCCCCCACACTCTCAGACAATGCAATCCAGATCCTAAGCACTCGATTGACCCTGTCTCCACCACAGGCTCAGACAGTGCATTCCAGATCCTAACCACTCGATTGACCCTGTCTCCCCCACACTCTCAGACAGTGCATTCCAGATCCTAACCTCTCGATGGACCATGTCACCAGCACACTGTCTGACAGTTCATTCCTGATCTGAACCAGTCGATTGACCCTGTCTCCACCACACACTCAGACAGTGTATTCCAGAACCTAACCACTCAATGGACCCTGTCTCCACCACAGGCTCAGAGAGAGCGTTCCAGATCCTAACCACTCGATTGACCCTGTCTCCCCCACACTCTCAGACAATGCAATCCAGATCCTAAGCACTCGATTGACCCTGTCTCCCACCCACACTGTCAGACTGTGTGTTTCAAATCCTAAGCACTCGATTGACCCTGTCTCCCCCACACTCTCAGACAGTGCATTCCAGATCCTAACCACTCGATTGACCCTGTCTCCACCACACACTCAGACACTGCGTTCCAGATCCTAACCACTCGATTGACCCTGGCCCCACCACACTCTCAGGCAGCGCGTTCCAGATCCTAACCACTCAATTGACCCTTTCTCCCCCACACTCTCAGACAATGCAATCCAGATCCTAAGTACTCGATTGACCCTGACTCCACCACGGGCTCAGACAGTGCGTTCCAGATCCTAACAACTCGATTGACCCTGTCTCCACCACGGGCTCAGACAGTGCTTTCCCGATCCTAACCACTCGATTGACCCTGTCTCCCCCAAACCCTCATACAGTGCGTTCCAGATCCTAACCACTCGATTGATCCTGTCTCCCCCACTCTCTCGGACAGTGCGTTTCAGGACCTAACCACTCGATTGACCCTGTCTACTCTAAACTCTCAGACAGTGCATTCCTGATCCTAAGCGCTCGATTAACCCAGTCTGCACAACACACTCAGACAGTGCATTCCAGACCTTTACCACTCTATTCACCCTGTCTCCACCACTCTCAGACAGTGCATCCCAGATCCTAACCACTCGATTGTCCTGTCACCACCACACTCTCAGACAGTGCGTTTCAGATCCTGACCACTCGATTGACCCAGACTCCAACACACTCTCAGACAGTGCATTCCAGATCCTAACCACTCGATGGACCATGTCACCAGCACACTGTCTGACAGTTCATTCCTGATCCGAACCAGTCGATTGACCCTGTCTCCACCACACACTCAGACAGTGTATTCCAGAACCTAACCACTCGATGGACCCTGTCACCAGCACACTCTCTGACAGTTCATTCCTGATCCGAACCACTCTATTGACCCTGTCTCCACCACACACTCAGACAGTGCATTCCAGATACTAACCACTCGATGGACCCTGTCTCCACCACACTCTCAGACAGTGCGTTCCATCAGTGTGTTTCAGGGCCTCACCACTTGATTGACCCTGAATACACCAAACTCTCAGACAGTGCGTTCCAGATCCTATAGGCTTGATTGACACAGTCTGCACCACACACTCAGACAGTGCATTCCAGACCCTAACCACTCGATTCACTCTGTCTCCACCAGTCTCTGACAGTGCGTTCCAGATCCTAACCACTCGATTCACCTTGTCTCCCCCACACTCTCAGACAGTGGTTTCCAGATCCTTACCACTCGATTGACCCTCTCTCCACCCACACTCTCAGACAGTGCATTCCAGATCCTAACCACTCGAGTGACCCGGTCTCCACCACAGGTTCAGACAGTCCGTTCCAGATCCTAACCACTCAATTGACCCTATCTGCAACCACACTCTCAGACAGTGTGTTTCAGATCCTAACAACTCGATTGAACCTGGCTCCACCACAATATCAGACAGTGCATTCCAGATCCCTAAACACTCAGTTGTCCCTGTCTCCACCCACACTCAGAGGCAGTGTGTTCCATATCCTAACCACTCGATTGACCATGTCTCCCCCACAGTCTCAGACAGTGCATTTCAGGTCCTAAGCACTCGATTGACCTTGTCTACACGAAACTCTCAGACAGTGTGTTCCAGATCCTAACCACTCGATTGACCCTCTCTCCACCCACACTCTCAGACAGTGCATTCCAGATCATAACCACTCGAGTGACCCGGTCTCCACCACAGGTTCAGACAGTCCGTTCCAGATCCTAACCACTCAATTGACCCTATCTGCAACCACACTCTCAGACAGTGTGTTTCAGATCCTAACAACTCGATTGAACCTGGCTCCACCACAATATCAGACAGTGCATTCCAGATCCCTAAACACTCAGTTGTCCCTGTCTCCACCCACACTCAGAGGCAGTGTGTTCCATATCCTAACCACTCGATTGACCATGTCTCCCCCACAGTCTCAGACAGTGCATTTCAGGTCCTAAGCACTCGATTGACCTTGTCTACACGAAACTCTCAGACAGTGTGTTCCAGATCCTAACCACTCGATTGACCCTGTCTCCACCCACATTCTCAGACAGTGCATTTCAGGTCCTAAGCACGCGATTGACCTTGCCTACACCAAACTCTCAGACAGTGTGTTCCAGATCCTAAGCGCTCGATTGACCCAGTCTGCACCACACACTCAGACAGTGCATTCCAGACCCTTACCACTCGATTCATTCTGTCTCCACCACTCTCAGACAGTGCATTCCAGATGCTAACCACTCAATTGTCCTTGTCACGACCACACTCTCAGACAGTGCATTCCAGATCCTAACCACTCGATTGACCCTGTCTCCACCACAGGCTCAGACAGTGCGTTCCACATCCTAACTACTCAATTCACCTTGTCTCCACCACACTCTCAGTCAGTGCGTTCCAGATCCTAACCACTCGATTGACCCTGTCACCACCACACTCTCAGACAGTGCATTCCAGATCCTAACCACTCGATTCACCTTGTCTCCACCCACACTCACAGGCAGTGCGCTCCAGATCCTAACCACTCGATTGACCCTGCCTCCTCCCACACTCTCAGACATCCTAACCACTCGATTGACCCTGTCTCCCCCTCACTCTCAGACAGTGCGTTCCAGATCCTTACCACTCGATTGACCCTGTCCCCACACTAATTCTCAGACAGTGCGTTTCAGATCCTAACCACTCGATTGACCCTGTCTACACCAAACTCTCAGACAGTGTGTTCCAGAACCTAAGCACTCGATTGACCCAGTCTGCACCACACAATCAGACAGTGCATTCCAGATCCTAACCACTCGATTGACCCTTTCACCAGCACACTCTCTGACAGTTCATTCCTGATCCGAACCACTCGATTGACCCTTTCTCCACCATAGGCTCAGACAGTGAGTTCCAGATCCTTACCAATCGATTGACCCTGTCTCCCCCACACTCTCAGAAAATGCAATCCAGATCCTAAGCACTCGATTGAACCTGTCTCCTCCACTCTCTCAGATAGTGCGTTCGAGATCCTAACCACTCGATTGACCCTGTCTCCTCCCACACTCTCAGACAGTGTGTCTCAGATCCTAACATCTCGATGGACACTGTCTCCACCACAATCTCAGACAGCGCATTCCAGATCCTAACCACTCGATTGACCCTGTCTCCCCCACACTCTCAGACAGTGCATTCCAGATCCTAAGCAGACGAATGACCCTGTCTCCACCACACTCTCCAACAGTGCATTCCAGATCCTAACCACTCGACTGACCCTGTCTCCACCACAGCCTCAGACAGTGCGTTTCAGATCCTAACCACTCGATTGACCCTGTCACCACCACACACTCAGGCAGTGCATTCCAGATCCTAACCACTCGATTTACCCTGTCACCACCACACTTCCTGACAGTTCATTCCAGATCCTAACCACTCGATTGACCCTGTCTCCACCACAAACTCAGACAGTGCATTCCAGACCCTTACTACTCGATTCACTCTGTCACCAGCACTCTCAGACAGTGCGTTCCAGATCCTAAACACTCAATTGTCCATGTCACCACCACACTCTCAGACAGTGCATTCCAGATCCTAACCACTCGATTGACCCAGTCTCCAATGCACTCTCAGACAGTGCATTCCAGATCCTAACCACTCGATGGACCCTGTCTCTTCCACCCACTCAGACAGTGCTTTCCAGATCCTAACCACTCCATTGACCCTGTCTCCTCCCACACTCTCAGACAGTCTGTTTCAGATCCTACCATCTCGATTGACCCTGTCTCCCCCACAATCTCAGACAGTGCATTCCAGATCCTAACCACTCGATTGACCCTGTCTCCACCACACTCTGAGACAGTGCATTCCAGATCCTAAGCATTCAATTGACCCTTTCTCCCCCACAACCTCAGACAGTGCGTTCCAGATCCTAACCACTCGATTCACCCTGTCTCCCCCACACTCTCAGACAGTGCTTTCCAGATCCTTACCACTCGATTGACCCTTTCTCCACCACACTCTCAGACAGTGCGTTTCAGGTCCTAACCCCTCAATTGACCCTGTCTCCCCCACACTTCAGACAGTGCTTTCCAGATCCTAAGCTGTCGATTGACCCTGTCTCCACCACACTCTGAGACAGTGCATTCCAGATCCTAAGCATTCAATTGACCCTTTCTCCCCCACAACCTCAGACAGTGCGTTCCAGATCCTAACCACTCGATTCACCCTGTCTCTCCCACACTCTCAGACAGTGCTTTCCAGATCCTTACCACTCAATTGACCCTTTCTCCAACACACTCTCAGACAGTGCGATCCAGATCCTAACCACTCGATTGACACTGTCTCCACCCACATGCTCAGTGCATTCCACATCCTAACCAGTCAATTCTCCTTGACACCACCACACTCTCAGACAGTGCGTTCCAGATCCTAACCACCCGATTGACCCTGTCTCCACCACACTCTCAGACAGTGCGTTCTGGAACCTAACCACTCGATTGACCCTGTCTCCTCCCACACACTCAGACAGTGTGTTTCAGATGCTAACCACTCGTTTGACCCTGTCTCCACCACAATCTCAGACAATGCAATCGAGATCCTAAGCACTCGATTGACCCTGTCTCCAGCACACTCTCAGACAGTGCGTTCCGGAACCTAACCACTCGATTGACCCTGTCTCCTCCCACACACTCAGACAGTGTGTTTCAGATGCTAACCACTCGATTGACCCTGTCTCCATTGCAGGCTCAGACAGTGTGTTCCAGATCCTTACCACTTGATTGACCCTTTCACCATCCACACTCTCAGACAGTGCTTTTCAGGTCCTAACCACACAAATGACCCTGTCTACAACAAACTCTCAGACAGTGCATTCCAGATCCTAAGCGCTCGATTGACCCTGTCTCCACCACACTCTCAGACAGTGCATTCCAAACCCTAAACACTCAATTCACCCTGTCTCCACCACTTTCAGACAGGGCATTCCAGATCCAAACCACTCGATTGTCCCTCTCATCACCACACTCAGACAGTGCATTTCAGTTCCTGACCACTCGATTGACCCTGTCACCAGCAGACTGTCTGACAGTTCATTCCAGATCCAAACCAGTCGATTGACCCTGTCCCCACCATACACTCAGACAGTGCATTCCAGATCCTAACCACTCGATGGACCCTGTCTCCAGCACAGGCTCAGACAGTGTGTTCCAGATCCTAACCACTCGATTGACACTGTCTCCCCCACACTCAGACAATGCAATCCTGATCCTAAGCACTCGATCGACACTGTCTACACCACCCTCTCAGACAGTGCGATCCAGATCCTAACCTCTCGATGGACCCTGTCTCCACCACAGGCTCAGACAGTGCGTTCCAGATCCTAACCCTCGATTGACACTTTCTCCACCCACACGCTCAGACAGTACGTTCCACATCCTAACCACTCAATTCACCTTGTCTCCACCACACTCTCAGACAGTGCATTCCACATCCTAACCACTCGATTGACCCTGTCTCCCCCACACTCTCAGACAATGCAATCCAGATCCTAAGCACTCGATTGACCCTGTCTCCACCACATGTTCAGACAGTGCGTTCCAGATCCTAACTACTCGATTGACCCTGTCTCCCCCACACTCTCAGACAATGCAATCCAGATCCTAAGCACTCGATTGACCCTGTCTCCAACACAGGCACAGACAGTGCGTTCCTGATCCTAACCACTCGATTGACACTGTCTCCACACTCACTCACAAGCAGTGCGCTCCAGATCCTAACCACTCGATTGACCCTGTCTCCACCACAATTTCAGTCAGTGCATTCCAAATCCTAACCACTCGATTGACCCAGTCTCCCTGACACTCACAGACAGTGCTTTCCAGATCCTGAGCAGTGGATTGACCCTGTCTCCACCACACTCTCAGACAGTGCATTCCAGATCCTGACCATTCAATTGACCCTGTCTCCACCACACTCTCAGACAGTGCATTCCAGATCCTGACCATTCAATTGACCCTGTCTCCATCACATTCTCAGACAGTGCGTTCCAGATCCTAACCACACGATTGACCCTGTCTCCATCCACACTGTCAGACAGTGTGTTTCAGATCCTAACAACTCGATTGACCCTGTCTCCACCCACACTCAGACAGTGCTCTCCAGATCCTAACCACTCGATTGACCCTGTCTCCCCGACTCTCACAGACAGTGCTTTCCAGATCCTGAGCAGTGGATTGCCCCTGTCTGCACCACACTCTCAGACAGTACGTTCCAGGTCCTAACCACTCGATTCACCTTGTCTCACCCACACTCTCAGTCAGTGCGTTCCAGATCCTAACCACTCGATTGAACTTCTCTCCACCCACACTCTCAGGCAGTGCGTTCCAGATCCTAACCACTCGATTGATCCCGCCTCCACCCACACTCTCAGACAGTGTGTTTCAAATCCTAACAACTCGATTGACCCTGTCTACACTACAATCTCAGACAGTGCATTCTAGATCCTAACCACTCGATTGACCCTGTCTCCCCCACACTCTCAGACAGTGCATTCCAGATCCTAACAACTCGATTGACCCTGTCTCCACCACACACTCAGACAGTGCTCTCCAGATCCTAACCACTCGATTGACCCTGTCTCCCCGACTCTCACAGACAGTGCTTTCCAGATCCTGAGCAGTGGATTGCCCCTGTCTGCACCACACTCTCAGACAGTACGTTCCAGGTCCTAACCACTCGATTCACCTTGTCTCACCCACACTCTCAGTCAGTGCATTCCAGATCCTAACCACTCGATTGAACTTCTCTCCACCCACACTCTCAGACAGTGCGTTTCAGGTCCTAACCCCTCAAATGACCCTGTCTCCACCACAGGCTCAGACAGTGCGTTCCAGATCCTAACCAATCGATTGACCTTGTCTCCCCCACACTCTCAGAAAATGCAATCCAGATCCTAAGCACTCGATTGACCCTGTCTGCACCAAACTCTCAGACAGTGCGATCCAGATCCTAACCACTCGAGTGACCCTGTCTCCCCCACACTCTCAGACAGTGCTTTCCAGATCCTTACCACTCGGTTGACCGTGTCTCCACCACACTCTCAGACAGTGCGTTTCAGGTCCTAACCCCTCAAATGACCCTGTCTCCACCACAGGCTCAGACAGTGCGTTCCAGATCCTAACCAATCGATTGACCTTGTCTCCCCCACACTCTCAGAAAATGCAATCCAGATCCTAAGCTGTCGATTGACCCTGTCTGCACCACACTCTCAGACAGTGCGTTCCAGATACTAAGCGCTCGTTTGACCCTGTCTGCACCACACACTCAGACAGTGCGTTCCAAACCCTAAACACTCAATTCACCCTGTCTCCATCACTTTCAGACAGGGCATTCCAGATCCTAAATACTCGATTGTCCCTCTCACCACCACACTCAGACAGTGCATTTCAGTTACTGACCACTCGATTGACCCTGTCACCAGCAGACTCTCTGACAGTTCATTCCAGATCCTAACCACTCGATTGACACTGTCTCCTCTGACACGCTCAGTCAGTGTGTTCCACATCCTAACCACTCAATTCACCTTGTCTCCACCACATTCTCAGACAGTGTGTCTCAGATCCTAACAACTCGATTGACCCTGTCTCCACCACGCTCTCAGACAGTACATTCCAGATCCTAACCACTCGATTGACCATGTCTGCACCGCACACTCAGACATTGAATTCCAGACCATAACCACTCAATTCACCCTGTCCCACCACACTCTCAGAAAGGGCGTTCCAGATCCTAACCACTCGATTGACCCTGTCTCCCCCACACTCTCAGACAGTGCGTTCCAGATCCCATCCATTCGATTGACCCTGTCTACCCCACACTATCAGACAGTGCGTTCCAGATCCTAACCACTCGATTGACCCTGTCTCCACCACTCTCAGACAGTGCATTCCAGATCCTAACCACTCGATAGACCCTGTCTCCCCCAAACTCTCAGACAATGGAATCCAGATCCTAAGCACTCGATTGACCCTGTCTCCACCACAATCTCAGACAGTGCGTTCCAGATCCTAACCACTCGATGTACCCTGTCTCCACCACACACTCAGACAGTGCATTCCAGATCCTAACCACTCGATGTACCCTGTCTCCACCATAGGCTCAGACATTGCGTTCCAGTTCCTAACCATTCGATTGACCTTGTCTCTCCCACACTCTCAGACAATGCAATCCAGATCCTAAGCACTCGATTGATCCTGTCTCCACCACAGGCTCAGGCAGTGCATTTTAGATCCTAACCACTCGATTGACACTGTCTCCACCCACACGCTCAGACAGTGCGTTCCACAATCTAACCACTCAATTCACCCTGTCTCCACCTCACTCTCAGACAGTGCGTTCCTGATCCTAACCACTCGATTGACCCTGTCTCCACCCACACTCTCAGACAGTACGTTTCAGATCCTGACCACTCGATTGACCCTGTCTCCAACACACTCTCAGACAGTGCATTCCAGTTCCGAACCACTCGATTGACCCTGTCACCAGCACACTCTCTGATAGTTCATTCCTGATAATAACCACTCGATTGACCCTGTCTCCCCCACACTCTCAGACAATGCAATCCAGATCCTAAGCACTTGATTGACCCTGTCTCCACCACACTCTCAGACAGTGCGTTCCAGATCCTAACCACTCGATGTACCCTGTCTCCACCACAGGCTCAGACAGTGCGTTCCAGATCCTAACCAGATTGACCCTGTCTCCACCCACACGCTCAGACAGTGCGTTCCACATCCTAACCACTCAATTCACCTTGTCTCCTCCCACATTCTCAGACAGTGCGATCCAGAACCTAACCACTCGATTGACCCTGTCTCCACCACACACTCAGACAGTGCGTTCCAGATCCTAACCACTCAATGGACCCTGTCTCCACCCCAGGCTCAGACAGTGCGTTCCAAATCCTAATCACTCGATTGACCCTGTCTCCACCCACACGCTCAGACAGTGCGTTCCACATCCTAACCACTCAATTCACCTTGTCTCCTCCCACATTCTCAGACAGTGCGATCCAGAACCTAACCACTCGATTGACCCTGTCTCCACCACACACTCAGACAGTGCGTTCCAGATCCTAACCACTCAATGGACCCTGTCTCCACCACACTCTCAGACAGTGCGTTCCAAATCCTAATCACTCGATTGACCCTGTCTCCACCATACTCTCAGACAGTGCATTCCAGATCCCAACCACTCGATTAACCCTGTCTCTACAAATCTCAGACAGTGCGTTCCAGATCCTAACCACTCGATTGACCGTCTCCCCCACACTCTCAGACAGTGCGTTCCAGATTCTAACCACTCGATTGACCCTGTCTCCCCCACACTCTCAGACAATGCAGTCGAGATCCTAACCACTTGATTGACCCTGTTTCCCCCACACTCTCAGACAATGCAATTCAGATCCTAAGCCCTCGATTGACACTGTCTCCACCCACACGCTCAGACAGTACGTTCCACATCCTAACCACTCAATTCAACTTGTCTCCACCACACTCTCAGACAGTGCATTCTAGATCCTAACCACATGATTCATCCTGTCTCTACCACTCTCAGACTGTGCATTCCAGATCCCAACCACTCGGTTGTCCCTGTCACCACCACACTCTCAGACAGTGCGTTTCAAATCCTGACCACTCGATTGACCCAGTCTCCAACACACTCTCAGACTGTGCATTCCAGATCCTAACCAGTTGGTTGTCCCTGTCACCACCACACTCTCAGACAGTGCGTTTCAAATCCTGACCAATTGATTGACCCAGTCTCCAACACACTCTCAGACAGTGCATTCCAGTTCCGAACCACTGGATTGACCCTGTCTCAACCACACTCTCAGACAATGCAATCCAGATCCTAAGCAGTCAATTGACCCTGTCTCCACCACACACTCAGACAGTGCATTCCAGATCCTAACCACTCAATGGACCCTGTCTCCACCCACACGCTCAGACAGTGCGTTCCACATCCTAACCACTCAATTCACCTTGTCTCCTCCCACATTCTCAGACAGTGCGATCCAGAACCTAACCACTCGATTGACCCTGTCTCCACCACACACTCAGACAGTGCGTTCCAGATCCTAACCACTCAATGGACCCTGTCTCCACCACACTCTCAGACAGTGCGTTCCAAATCCTAATCACTCGATTGACCCTGTCTCCACCATACTCTCAGACAGTGCATTCCAGATCCCAACCACTCGATTAACCCTGTCTCTACAAATCTCAGACAGTGCGTTCCAGATCCTAACCACTCGATTGACCGTCTCCCCCACACTCTCAGACAGTGCGTTCCAGATTCTAACCACTCGATTGACCCTGTCTCCCCCACACTCTCAGACAATGCAGTCGAGATCCTAACCACTTGATTGACCCTGTTTCCCCCACACTCTCAGACAATGCAATTCAGATCCTAAGCCCTCGATTGACACTGTCTCCACCCACACGCTCAGACAGTACGTTCCACATCCTAACCACTCAATTCAACTTGTCTCCACCACACTCTCAGACAGTGCATTCTAGATCCTAACCACATGATTCATCCTGTCTCTACCACTCTCAGACTGTGCATTCCAGATCCCAACCACTCGGTTGTCCCTGTCACCACCACACTCTCAGACAGTGCGTTTCAAATCCTGACCACTCGATTGACCCAGTCTCCAACACACTCTCAGACTGTGCATTCCAGATCCTAACCAGTTGGTTGTCCCTGTCACCACCACACTCTCAGACAGTGCGTTTCAAATCCTGACCAATTGATTGACCCAGTCTCCAACACACTCTCAGACAGTGCATTCCAGTTCCGAACCACTGGATTGACCCTGTCTCAACCACACTCTCAGACAATGCAATCCAGATCCTAAGCAGTCAATTGACCCTGTCTCCACCACACACTCAGACAGTGCATTCCAGATCCTAACCACTCAATGGACCCTGTCTCCAGCACACTCTCAGACAGTGCGTTCCAAATCCTAATCACTCGATTGACCCTGTCTCCCCCACACTCTCAGACAGTGCATTCCAGATCCTAACCACTCGATTGACCCTGTCTCCCCCACACTCTCAGACAGTGCGTTCCAGATCCTAACCACTCGATTGACCCTGTCTCCCCCACACTCTCAGGCAATGCAATTCAGATCCTAAGCACTCGATTGACACTATCTCCACCTCAGGCTCAGACAGTGCATTCCAGATCCTAACCAAACAATTGACCCTGTCTCCCCCACACTCTCAGACAGTGCATTCCAGATCCTAACCACTCGATTCACCCTGTCTCATCTACACTCTCAGACAGTGCTTTCCAGATCCTTACCTCTCGATTCACCCTCTCTCCACCCATACTCTCAGAAAAAGCATTTCAGGTTCTAATAACTCAATTGACCCTGTCTCCACCCAAGTGTCAGACAGTGCATTCCAGATCCTAACCACTCGATTCACCCTGTCTCCCCCACACTCTCAGACAGTGCATTCCAGATCCTAAGCAGTCAATTGACCCTGTCTCCACCACACTCTCAGACAGTGCATTCCAGATCCTAAGCAGTCAATTGACCCTGTCTCCCCCACACTCTCAGACAGTGCATTCCAGATCCTAAGCAGTCAATTGACCCTGTCTCCACCACAATCTCAGACAGAGCATTCCAGATCCTAACCAAACAATTGACCCTGTCTCCCCCACACTCTCAGACAGTGCTTTCCAGATCCTTACCTCTCGATTCACCCTCTCTCCACCCATACTCTCAGAAAAAGCGTTTCAGGTTCTAATAACTCAATTGACCCTGTCTCCACCCAAGTCTCAGACAGTGCATTCCAGATCCTAACCACTCGATTCACCCTGTCTCCCCCACGCTCTCAGACAGTGCGTTCCAGATCCTAACCACTCGATTCACCCTGTCTCCCCCACGCTCTCAGACAGTGCGTTCCAGATCCTAACCACTCGATTCACCCTGTCTCCCCCACACTCTCAGACAGTGCTTTCCTGATCCTGACCACTCGATTGACCCTGTCATCAGCACTCTCTCTGATAGTTCATTCCTGCACCGAACCACTCGTTTGACCCTGTCTCCACCACACACTCAGACAGTGCATTCCAGATCCTAACCACTCGATTGACCCTGTCTCCACCACAATCTCAGACAGTGCATTCCAGATCCTAACCACTCGATTGACCCTGTCACCCCCACACTCTCAGACAGTGCATTCCAGATCCTTACCTCTCGATTCACCCTCTCTCCACCCATACTCTCAGAAAAAGCGTTTCAGGTTCTAATAACTCAATTGTCCCTGTCTCCACCCAAGTCTCAGACAGTGCATTCCAGATCCTAACCACTCGGTTGTCCCTGTCTCCACCACACTCTCAGACAGTGCGTTTCAGATCCTAACCACTCGATTGACACTGTCTCCAACACACTCTCAGACAGTGCATTCCAGATCCTAACCACTCGATTGACCCTGTCTCCACCACACTCTCAGACAGTGCATTCCAGATCCTAACCACTCGATTGACCCTGTCACCCCCACACTCTCAGGCAGTGCATTCCAGATCCTAACCACTCGATTCACCCTGTCTCCCCGACACTCTCAGACTGTGCATTCCAGATCCTAACCACTCGATTGACCCTGTCTCCACCGCAGGCTCAGACAATGCAATCCAGATCCTAACCATTAAATTGACCCTGGCTGCACCAAACACTCAGACAGTGCATTCCAGATCCTAACCACTCGGTTGTCCCTGTCACCACCGCACTCTCAGACAGTGCGTTTCAGATGCTGACCACTAGATTGACCCAGTCTCCAACACACTCTCAGACAGTGCATTCCAGATCCTAACCACTCGATGGACCCTGTCTCCACCACACGCTCAGACAGTGCGTTCCAGATCCTCACCACTCGATTGACCCTGTCTCCCCCACACTCTCAGACAGTGCATTCCAGATCTGAAGCATTCAATTGACCCTTTCTACCCCAAGCTCTCTGACATTGAGTTCCAGATCCTAACCACTCGATTGACCCTGTCTCCCCCGCACTCTCAGACAGGGCATTCCAGCTCCTAACTACTCCATTTCCCCTTCTCCACCGCACTCTGAGACAGTGCTTTCCAGACCCTAAGCACTCGATTGACCCTGTCTCCACCACACTGTCAGACATTGCATTTCAGATACTAACCACTCCATTGACCCTGTCTGCCCCATAATCTCAGACAGTGCGTTCCAGATCCTAACCACTCAATTGAACCTGACTCCACCCACATTCTGAGACAGTGCATACCAGATCCTAACCACTCGAATGACCCTGTCTCCACCACACTCTCAGAAAGGGCATTCCAGCTCCTAACTACTCCATTTCCCATTCTCCACCGTACTCTGAGACAGTGCTTTCCAGACCCTAAGCACTCTATTGACCCTGTCTCCACCACACTGACAGACATTGCATTTCAGATCCTAACCACTCGATTGACCCTGTCTCCACCTGAATCTCAGAGAGGGTGTCCCAGGCCCTCAGCACTCGATTCACCCTGTCACCACAACAATCTCAGACAGTTCATTCCCGAACCTAACCACTCGATTTACCCTGTCTCCACCAAACACTCAGACAGTGCGTTTCAGATCCTAACCACTCGAGTGACCCTGTCTCCACCAAACACTCAGACAGTGCGTTTCAGATCCTAACCACTCGAGTGACCCTGTCTCCACCCCACACACACAGACAAGGCGTTCCAGATCCTAATCACTCGAATGACCCTGTCTCCACCACACTCTCTGACAGGGCGTTCCAGATCCTAACCACTCGATTGACCCTGTCTCCACCACACTCTCAGACAGGGTATTGCAAATCCTAACCACTCGATTGACCCTGTCTCCACCACAATCTCAGACAGTGCGTTCCAGATCCTAACAACTCGATTGACCCTATCTCCAACTGATTCTCAGACAGTTTGTTCCAGATCCTAACCACTCGATTGACCCTGTCACCGCCACACTCTCAGACAGCGCTTTCCCGATACTAACCATTCGATTGACCCTGTCTCCCCAACACTCTCAGACAGGGCGTTCCAAATCCTAACCATTCGATTGACACTGTCTCCAGCACACTCTCAGACAGTGCATTCCAGATCCTAACCTCTCGATTGACCCTGTCTGCCCCACACTCTCAGACAGAGCGTTCGAGATCCTAACCACTCGATTGACCCTGACTCCACCCACATTCTCAGACAGTGCGTTCCAGATCCAAACCGCTCTATTGATCCAGTCTCCCCCACACTCTCAGACGATACGTTCCAGATCTGAAGCACTCAATTGACCCTGTCTACCCCAAGCTCTCAGAAAGTTCATTCCCGAACCTAACCACTCGATTTACCCTGTCTCCACCACACACACAGACACTGCATTCCAGATCCTAACCATTCGATTGACTCTGTTTCCTCCACACTCTCAGACAGTACGTTCCAGATCCTAACCACTCGATTGACCCTGTCTCCACCACACACTCAGTGTGTTCCAGATCCTAACCATTCGATTGACCCTGTCTCCACCACACACTCAGACAGTGCGTTTCAGATCCTAACCACTCGAGAGACCCTGTCTCCCCCACACACACAGACAAGGCGTTCCAGATCCTAATCACTCGAATGACCCTGTCTCCTCCACAGTCTCAGTCAGTGCCTTCCTGATCCTAACCAGTCGATTTATCCTGTCTCCAAACACATTCTCAGACAGTGCGTTTCAGATCCTACCCACTCGATTGACACTGTCACCCCCACATTCCCAGACAGTGCGTTCCAGCTCCTAACCACTCAATTGACCCTGTCTCCACCACACTCTCTGACAGGGCATTCGAGATCCAAACCACTCGATTGGCCCTGTCTCCACCCATATTCTCAGACAGTGCGTTTCAGATCGTAACCACTCGATTGACCCTGTCTCCACCACACTCTCTGACAATTCATTCCCGATTCTAACCATTCGATTCACCGTCTCCACCACACTCTCAGACCGTGCGTTCCAGGGCCTAACCACTCTTTTGACCCTGTCTCCCGCAGACTCTCAGACATTACGATCCAGATCCTAACCAAACAAATGACCCTGTCACTTCCACACAC
The DNA here is from genome assembly GCA_026770705.1 of Isurus oxyrinchus. NCBI lineage: Eukaryota > Metazoa > Chordata > Chondrichthyes > Lamniformes > Lamnidae > Isurus > Isurus oxyrinchus. Next base: position 58,787 of record JANJGN010001949.1, read on the forward strand.
TCACACAGTGCGTTCCAGATCCTAACCACTCGGTTGTCTCCACCACACTCTCAGACAGTGCGTACCAGATCCTAACCACTCGATTGACCCTGTCTCCCCAACACTCTCAGACAGTGCGTTCCAGATCGTAAACACTCGATTGACCCTGTCTCCACCACAATCTCAGACAATTCATTCCCGATCCTAAACATTCGATTCACCCTGTCTCCACCACACTCTCAGACCGTGCGTTCCAGGTCCTAAACGCTCTTTTGACCCTATCTCCCGCAGACTCTCAGACATTACGATCTTGATCCTAAACAAACAAATGACCCTGTCACTTCCACACAATCACACAGTGCGTTCCAGATCCTAACCACTCGGTTGTCTCCACCACACACTCAGACAGTGCGTACCAGATCCTAACCACTCGATTGACCCTGTCTCAACCACAATCTCAGACAGTGCATTCCAGATCCTAAGCACTCAATTGACCCTGTCTACACCACACTCTCAGACAGTGCGTTCCAGATCCTAACCACTCGATTGACCCTATCTCCACCGCACTCTCAGACAGTGCATACCAGATCCTGACCACTCGAATGACCCTGTCTCCACCTGACTCTCAGACAGTGTGTTCCCGATTTTAACCACTCGATTCACCCTGTCTCCACCACACTCTCAGACAGTTCATTCCCAATCCTAACCATTCGAATGACCTTGTCTCCATCACACATTCAGAATGTGCATTCCAGATCCTAACCACTCGATTGACCCTGTCTCCTGCATACTCCCAGACAGTTCATTCAAGATCCTAACCTCTCGATTGTCCCTGTCTCCACCACTCTCAGAAAGCGTGTTCCAGATCTTGACCGCTCGATTGAGCCTGTCTCCACCCACATTCTCAGACAGTGCATTTCAGATCCTAACCACTCGATTGACCCTGTCTCCACCACACTCTCAGACAGTGCATTTCAGATCCTAACCACTCGATTGACCCTGTCACCCCCACGCTCTCAGACAGTGCGTTCCAGATACTAAGCACTCGATTGACCCTGTCTTCCCCACACACTCAGACAGCGTGTTCCAGATCCTAACCACTCGATTGACCCTTTCTCTACCACACTCTCAGGCAGTGTGTTCCACAGCCTAATCAATAGATTGACCCTGTCTCCGCCACACTCTCAGAAATAGCATTCCAGATCCTAACATCTTGATTCACCCTGTCACCACCACCCTCTCAGACAGTTCATTCCTGAACCTAATCACTCGATTTACCTTGTCTTCACCACACACTCAGACAGTGCATTCCAGATCCTAACCACTCGATTGACCCTGTCTCCCCGACACTCTCATACAATGCAATCCAGATCCTAAGCACTCGATTGACCCTGTCTCCACCACAGCCTCAGACAGTGCGTTCCAGATCCTAACTACTCGATTGACACTGTCTCCACCCACACGCTCAGACAGTGCGTTCCACATCCTAGCCACTCAATTCACTTGTCTCCAGCACACTCTCAGACAGTGCGTTCCAGATCCTAACCACTCGATTGACCCTGTCTCCTCCCTCACTCTCAGACAGTGTGTTTCAGATCCTAACAACTCGAGTGACACTGTCTCCACCACACTCTCACAGAGTGCATTCCAGATCCTAACCATTAAATTGACCCTGGGTGCACCAAACACTCAGACAGTGCGTTCCAGATCCTAACCACTCGATTCTCCCTGTCTCAACCACTCTCAGACATTGCATTCCAGATCCTAACCACTCAGTTATACCTGTCACCTCCAAACTCTCAGACAGTGTGTTCCAGATCCTAACCACTCGATTGATCCTGTCTCCACACACAATCTCAGATAGTGTGTTACAGATCCTAACAATTCGATTGACCCTGTCTCCACCACATTCTCACACAGTGCATTCCAGATCATAACCACTCGATTCACCCTGTCTCCCCCACACTCTCAGACAGTGCATTCCAGATCCTAACCACTCGATTGACACTGTCTCCACCCACACGCTCAGACAGTGCGTTCCAGATCCTAAGCAGTCAATTGACCCTGTCTCCCCCACACTCTCAGACAGTGCATTCCAGATCCTAAGCAGTCAATTGAACCTGTCTCCCCCACACTCTCAGACAGTGCGTTCCAGATCCTAACCACTCGATTCACCCTCTCTCCACCCATACTCTCAGAAAAAGCGTTTCAGTTTCTAATAACTCGATTGACCCTGTCTCCACCCAAGTCTCAGACAGTGCATTCCAGATCCTAACCACTCGATTCACCCTGTCTCCCCCACACTCTCAGACAGTGCTTTCCTGATCCTGACCACTCAGTTGTCCCTGTCATCAGCACACTCTCTGATAGGTCATTCCTGAACCGAACCACTCGTTTGACCTTGTCTCCACTCACACTCTCAGACAGTGCATTCCAGATCCTAACCACTCGGTTGTCCCTGTCACCACCGCACTCTCAGACAGTGCGTTTCAGATGCTGACCACTAGATTGACCCAGTCTCCAACACACTCTCAGACAGTGCATTCCAGATCCTAACCACTCGATGGACCCTGTCTCCACCATACGCTCAGACAAGGCGTTCCAGATCCTAACCACTCGAGTGACCCTGTCTCCACCCCACATACACAGACAAGGCATTCCAGATCCTAATCACTCGAATGACCCTGTCTCCACCACACTCTCAGACAGGGTATTGCAAATCCTAACCACTCGATTGACCCTCTCTCCACCACAATCTCAGACAGTGCGTTCCAGATCCTAACAACTCGATTGACCCTGTCTCCAACTGATTCTCATACAGTTTGATCCAGATCCTAACCACTCGATTGACCCTGTCACCGCCACACTCTCAGACAGCGCTTTCCCGATACTAACCATTCGATTGACCCTGTCTCCCCAACACTCTCAGACAGGGCGTTCCAAATCCTAACCATTCGATTGACACTGTCTCCAGCACACTCTCAGATAGTGCATTCCAGATCCTAACCTCTCGATTGACCCTGTCTGCCCCACACTCTCAGACAGAGCGTTCGAGATCCTAAACACTCGATTGACCCTGACTCCACCCACATTCTCAGACAGTGCGTTCCAGATCCAAACCGCTCTATTGATCCAGTCTCCCCCACACTCTCAGACGATACGTTCCAGATCTGAAGCACTCAATTGACCCTGTCTACCCCAAGCTCTCAGACTGTTCATTCCCGAACCTAACCACTCGATTTACCCTGTTTCCACCACACACACAGACAGTGCGTTCCAGATCCTAACCATTCGATTGACCCTGTTTCCTCCACACTCTCAGACAGTACGTTCCAGATCCTAACCACTCGATTGACCCTGTCTCCACCACACACTCAGACAGTGTGTTCCAGATCCTAACCATTCGATTGACCCTGTCTCCACCACACACTCAGACAGTGCGTTTCAGATCCTAACCACTCGAGAGACCCTGTCTCCCCCACACACACAGACAAGGCGTTCCAGATCCTAATCACTCGAATGACCCTGTCTCCTCCACAGTCTCAGTCAGTGCATTCCTGATCCTAACCAGTCGATTTATCCTGTCTCCAAACACATTCTCAGACAGTGCGTTTCAGATCCTACCCACTCGATTGACACTGTCACCCCCACATTCCCAGACAGTGCGTTCCAGAGACTAAGCACTCAATTGACCCTCTCTGCCCCACACAGTCAGACAGCGTGTTCCAGCTCCTAACCACTCAATTGACCCTGTCTCCACCACACTCTCTGACAGGGCGTTCGAGATCCAAACCACTCGATTGGCCCTGTCTCCACCCATATTCTCAGACAGTGCGTTTCAGATCGTAACCACTCAATTGACCCTGTCTCCACCACACTCTCTGACAATTCATTCCCGATTCTAACCATTCGATTCACCGTCTCCACCATACTCTCAGACCGTGCGTTCCAGGTCCTAACCACTCTTTTGACCCTGTCTCCCGCAGACTCTCAGACATTACCATCCAGAGCCTAACCAAACAAATGACCCTGTCACTTCCACACACTCACACAGTGCGTTCCAGATCCTAACCACTCGGTTGTCTCCACCACACTCTCAGACAGTGCGTACCAGATCCTAACCACTCGATTGACCCTGTCTCCCCAACACTCTCAGACAGTGCGTTCCAGATCGTAACCACTCGATTGACCCTGTCTCCACCACAATCTCAGACAATTCATTCCCGATCCTAAACATTCGATTCACCCTGTCTCCACCACACTCTCAGACCGTGCGTTCCAGGTCCTAAACGCTCTTTTGACCCTGTCTCCCGCAGACTCTCAGACATTACGATCCATATCCTAAACAAGCAAATGACCCTGTCACTTCCACACACTCACACAGTGCGTTCCAGATCCTAACCACTCGGTTGTCTCCACCACACACTCAGATAGTGCGTACCAGATCCTAACCACTCGATTGACCCTGTCTCAACCACAATCTCAGACAGTGCATTCCAGATCCTAAGCACTCAATTGACTCTGTCTACACCACACTCTCAGAGAGTGCATTCCAGATCCTAACCACTCGATTGACCCTGTCTCCACACACATTCTCAGACAGTGCGTTCCACATCCTAACCACTCGACTGACCCTGTCTCCACCGCACTCTCAGACAGTGCATACCAGATCCTGACCACTCGAATGACCCTGTCTCCACCTGACTCTCAGAGAGTGTGTTCCCGATTTTAACCACTCGATTCACCCTGTCACCACCACACTCTCAGACAGTTCATTCCAGATCCTAACCACTCGATTGACACTGTCTCCACCCACACGCTCAGACAGTGCGTTCCAGATGCTAAGCACTCGATTCACCCTCTCTCCACCCATACTCTCAGAAAAAGTGTTTCAGGTTCTAATAACTCGATTGACCCTGTCTCCACCCAAGTCTCAGACAGTGCGTTCCAGATCCTAACCACTCGATTGACCCTGTCTCCACCACACTCTCAGACAGTGCATTCCAGATCCTAACCACTCGATTGACCCTGTCTCCACCAACAATCTCAGACAGTGCGTTCCACATCCTAACCACTCGATTGACCCTGTCTCCACCACACTCTCAGACAATTCATTCCTGATCCTAACCATTCGATTGACCCTGTCTCTCCCACACTCTCAGACAGTGCGTTCCCGATCCTAACCTCTCAATTGACCCTCTCTCCACTACACTCTCAAAGCATGCGTTCCAGATCCAAACAGCTCTATTGACCAAGTCTCCCCCACACTCTCAGACGATACGTTCCAGATCTGAAGCACTCAATTGACCCTGTCTACCCCAAGCTCTCAGACAGTTCATTCCCGAACCTAACCACTCGATTTACCCTGTCTCCACCACACACACAGACACTGCGTTCCAGATCCTAACCATTCGATTGACCCTGTTTCCACCACACTCTCAGACAGTGCGTTCCAGATCCTAACCATTCGATTGACCCTGTTTCCACCACACACTCAGACAGTGCGTTCCAGATCCTAACCACTCGATTGACCCTGCCTCCACCACACACTCAGACAGTGCTTTCCAGATCCTAACCATTCGATTGAACCTGTCTCCCCCACACACTCAGACAGTGCGTTTCAGATCCTAACCACTCGAGAGACCCTGTCTCCCCCACACACACAGACAAGGCGTTCCAGATCCTAATCACTCGAATGACCCTGTCTCCTCCACAGTCTCAGTCAGTGCATTCCTGATCCTAACCAGTCGATTTATCCTGTCTCCAAACACATTCTCAGAAAGTGCGTTTCAGATCCTACCCACTCGATTGACACTGTCACCCCCACATTCACAGACAGTGCGTTCCAGAGACTAAGCACTCGATTGACCCTCTCTCCCCCACACAGTCAGACAGCGTGTTCCAGCTCCTAACCACTCAATTGACCCTGTCTCCACCGCACTCTCTGACAGGGCGTTCGAGATCCAGACGACTCGATTGGCCCTGTCTCCACCCACATTCTCAGACAGTGCGTTTCAGATCGTAACCACTCGATTGACCCTGTCTCCACCACACTCTCAGACAATTCATTCCCGATTCTAACCATTCGATTCACCGTCTCCACCACACACTCAGACAGCGTGTTCCAGATCCTAACCACTCGATTGACCGTTTCTCTACCACACTCTCAGGCAGTGTGTTCCAGATACTAAGCACTCGATTCACACTGTCTCCCCCACAGTCTCAGACAGTGCGTTCCTGATCCTAACCACTCGATTGACCCTGTCTCCACCCACACTCTCAGGTAGTGCATTCCACATCCTAACTACTCGATTGACCCTGTCTCAACACTCTCAGACAGTGCGTTCCACATCCTAACCACTCGATTGACACTGTCTCAACCACAATCTCAGACAGTGCATTCCAGATCCTAAGCACTCAATTGACCCTGTCTACACCACACTCTCAGACAGTGCGTTCCAGATCCTAACCACTCGATTGACCCTATCTCCACCGCACTCTCAGACAGTGCATACCAGATCCTGACCACTCGAATGACCCTGTCTCCACCTGACTCTCAGACAGTGTGTTCCCGATTTTAACCACTCGATTCACCCTGTCTCCACCACACTCTCAGACAGTTCATTCCCAATCCTAACCATTCGAATGACCTTGTCTCCATCACACATTCAGAATGTGCATTCCAGATCCTAACCACTCGATTGACCCTGTCTCCTGCATACTCCCAGACAGTTCATTCAAGATCCTAACCTCTCGATTGTCCCTGTCTCCACCACTCTCAGAAAGCGTGTTCCAGATCTTGACCGCTCGATTGAGCCTGTCTCCACCCACATTCTCAGACAGTGCATTTCAGATCCTAACCACTCGATTGACCCTGTCTCCACCACACTCTCAGACAGTGCATTTCAGATCCTAACCACTCGATTGACCCTGTCACCCCCACGCTCTCAGACAGTGCGTTCCAGATACTAAGCACTCGATTGACCCTGTCTTCCCCACACACTCAGACAGCGTGTTCCAGATCCTAACCACTCGATTGACCCTTTCTCTACCACACTCTCAGGCAGTGTGTTCCACAGCCTAATCAATAGATTGACCCTGTCTCCGCCACACTCTCAGAAATAGCATTCCAGATCCTAACATCTTGATTCACCCTGTCACCACCACCCTCTCAGACAGTTCATTCCCGAACCTAATCACTCGATTTACCTTGTCTTCACCACACACTCAGACAGTGCATTCCAGATCCTAACCACTCGATTGACCCTGTCTCCCCGACACTCTCATACAATGCAATCCAGATCCTAAGCACTCGATTGACCCTGTCTCCACCACAGCCTCAGACAGTGCGTTCCAGATCCTAACTACTCGATTGACACTGTCTCCACCCACACTCTCAGACAGTGCGTTCCACATCCTAGCCACTCAATTCACTTGTCTCCAGCACACTCTCAGACTGTGCGTTCCAGATCCTAACCACTCGATTGACCCTGTCTCCTCCCTCACTCTCAGACAGTGTGTTTCAGATCCTAACAACTCGAGTGACACTGTCTCCACCACACTCTCACAGAGTGCATTCCAGATCCTAACCATTAAATTGACCCTGGGTGCACCAAACACTCAGACAGTGCGTTCCAGATCCTAACCACTCGATTCTCCCTGTCTCAACCACTCTCAGACATTGCATTCCAGATCCTAACCACTCAGTTATACCTGTCACCTCCAAACTCTCAGACAGTGTGTTCCAGATCCTAACCACTCGATTGATCCTGTCTCCACACACAATCTCAGATAGTGTGTTACAGATCCTAACAATTCGATTGACCCTGTCTCCACCACATTCTCACACAGTGCATTCCAGATCATAACCACTCGATTCACCCTGTCTCCCCCACACTCTCAGACAGTGCATTCCAGATCCTAACCACTCGATTGACACTGTGTCCACCCACACGCTCAGACAGTGCGTTCCAGATCCTAAGCAGTCAATTGACCCTGTCTCCCCCACACTCTCAGACAGTGCATTCCAGATCCTAAGCAGTCAATTGAACCTGTCTCCCCCACACTCTCAGACAGTGCGTTCCAGATCCTAACCACTCGATTCACCCTCTCTCCACCCATACTCTCAGAAAAAGCGTTTCAGTTTCTAATAACTCGATTGACCCTGTCTCCACCCAAGTCTCAGACAGTGCATTCCAGATCCTAACCACTCGATTCACCCTGTCTCCCCCACACTCTCAGACAGTGCTTTCCTGATCCTGACCACTCGGTTGTCCCTGTCATCAGCACACTCTCTGATAGGTCATTCCTGAACCGAACCACTCGTTTGACCTTGTCTCCACTCACACTCTCAGACAGTGCATTCCAGATCCTAACCACTCGGTTGTCCCTGTCACCACCGCACTCTCAGACAGTGCGTTTCAGATGCTGACCACTAGATTGACCCAGTCTCCAACACACTCTCAGACAGTGCATTCCAGATCCTAACCACTCGATGGACCCTGTCTCCACCATACGCTCAGACAAGGCGTTCCAGATCCTAACCACTCGAGTGACCCTGTCTCCACCCCACATACACAGACAAGGCATTCCAGATCCTAATCACTCGAATGACCCTGTCTCCACCACACTCTCAGACAGGGTATTGCAAATCCTAACCACTCGATTGACCCTCTCTCCACCACAATCTCAGACAGTGCGTTCCAGATCCTAACAACTCGATTGACCCTGTCTCCAACTGATTCTCATACAGTTTGATCCAGATCCTAACCACTCGATTGACCCTGTCACCGCCACACTCTCAGACAGCGCTTTCCCGATACTAACCATTCGATTGACCCTGTCTCCCCAACACTCTCAGACAGGGCGTTCCAAATCCTAACCATTCGATTGACACTGTCTCCAGCACACTCTCAGATAGTGCATTCCAGATCCTAACCTCTCGATTGACCCTGTCTGCCCCACACTCTCAGACAGAGCGTTCGAGATCCTAAACACTCGATTGACCCTGACTCCACCCACATTCTCAGACAGTGCGTTCCAGATCCAAACCGCTCTATTGATCCAGTCTCCCCCACACTCTCAGACGATACGTTCCAGATCTGAAGCACTCAATTGACCCTGTCTACCCCAAGCTCTCAGACTGTTCATTCCCGAACCTAACCACTCGATTTACCCTGTTTCCACCACACACACAGACAGTGCGTTCCAGATCCTAACCATTCGATTGACCCTGTTTCCTCCACACTCTCAGACAGTACGTTCCAGATCCTAACCACTCGATTGACCCTGTCTCCACCACACACTCAGACAGTGTGTTCCAGATCCTAACCATTCGATTGACCCTGTCTCCACCACACACTCAGACAGTGCGTTTCAGATCCTAACCACTCGAGAGACCCTGTCTCCCCCACACACACAGACAAGGCGTTCCAGATCCTAATCACTCGAATGACCCTGTCTCCTCCACAGTCTCAGTCAGTGCATTCCTGATCCTAACCAGTCGATTTATCCTGTCTCCAAACACATTCTCAGACAGTGCGTTTCAGATCCTACCCACTCGATTGACACTGTCACCCCCACATTCCCAGACAGTGCGTTCCAGAGACTAAGCACTCAATTGACCCTCTCTGCCCCACACAGTCAGACAGCGTGTTCCAGCTCCTAACCACTCAATTGACCCTGTCTCCACCACACTCTCTGACAGGGCGTTCGAGATCCAAACCACTCGATTGGCCCTGTCTCCACCCATATTCTCAGACAGTGCGTTTCAGATCGTAACCACTCAATTGACCCTGTCTCCACCACACTCTCTGACAATTCATTCCCGATTCTAACCATTCGATTCACCGTCTCCACCATACTCTCAGACCGTGCGTTCCAGGTCCTAACCACTCTTTTGACCCTGTCTCCCGCAGACTCTCAGACATTACCATCCAGAGCCTAACCAAACAAATGACCCTGTCACTTCCACACACTCACACAGTGCGTTCCAGATCCTAACCACTCGGTTGTCTCCACCACACTCTCAGACAGTGCGTACCAGATCCTAACCACTCGATTGACCCTGTCTCCCCAACACTCTCAGACAGTGCGTTCCAGATCGTAACCACTCGATTGACCCTGTCTCCACCACAATCTCAGACAATTCATTCCCGATCCTAAACATTCGATTCACCCTGTCTCCACCACACTCTCAGACCGTGCGTTCCAGGTCCTAAACGCTCTTTTGACCCTGTCTCCCGCAGACTCTCAGACATTACGATCCATATCCTAAACAAGCAAATGACCCTGTCACTTCCACACACTCACACAGTGCGTTCCAGATCCTAACCACTCGGTTGTCTCCACCACACACTCAGATAGTGCGTACCAGATCCTAACCACTCGATTGACCCTGTCTCAACCACAATCTCAGACAGTGCATTCCAGATCCTAAGCACTCAATTGACTCTGTCTACACCACACTCTCAGAGAGTGCATTCCAGATCCTAACCACTCGATTGACCCTGTCTCCACACACATTCTCAGACAGTGCGTTCCACATCCTAACCACTCGACTGACCCTGTCTCCACCGCACTCTCAGACAGTGCATACCAGATCCTGACCACTCGAATGACCCTGTCTCCACCTGACTCTCAGACAGTGTGTTCCCGATTTTAACCACTCGATTCACCCTGTCACCACCACACTCTCAGACAGTTCATTCCAGATCCTAACCACTCGATTGACACTGTCTCCACCCACACGCTCAGACAGTGCGTTCCAGATCCTAAGCACTCGATTCACCCTCTCTCCACCCATACTCTCAGAAAAAGTGTTTCAGGTTCTAATAACTCGATTGACCCTGTCTCCACCCAAGTCTCAGACAGTGCATTCCAGATCCTAACCACTCGATTCACCCTGTCTCCCCCACACTCTCAGACAGTGCTTTCCTGATCCTGACCACTCGATTGACCCTGTCATCAGCACACTCTCTGATAGGTCATTCCTGAACCGAACCACTCGATTGACCCTGTCTCCCCCACACACACAGACAATACATTCCAGATCCTAACCACTCGATTGACCCTGTCTCCACCAACATTCTCAGACAGTGCGTTCCACATCCTAACAACTCGATTGACCCTGTCTCCACCACACACTCAGACAGTGCATTCCAGATACTAACCATTCGATTGACCCTGTCTCCCCAACACTCTCAGACAGGGCGTTCCAAATCCTAACCATTCGATTGACACTGCCTCCAGCACACTCTCAGACAGTGCATTCCATACCCTAACCTCTCGATTGACCCTGTCTCCACTACACTCTCAAAGCATGTGTTCCAGATCCAAACCGCTCTATTGACCCAGTCTCCCCCACACTCTCAGACGATACGTTCCAGATCTGAAGCACTCAATTGACCCTGTCTACCCCAAGCTCTCAGACAGTTCATTCCCGAACCTAACCACTCGATTTACCCTGTCTCCACCACACACACAGACACTGCGTTCCAGATCCTAACCATTCGATTGACCCTGTTTCCACCACACACACAGACACTGCGTTCCAGATCCTAACCATTCGATTGACTCTGTTTCCACCACACACTCAGACAGTGTGTTCCAGATCCTAACCATTCGATTTACCCTGTTTCCACCACACACTCAGACAGTGCGTTCCAGATCCTAACCACTCGATTGACCCTGTCTCCACCACACACTCAGACAGTGTGTTCCAGATCCTAACCATTCGATTGACCCTGTCTCCACCACACACTCAGACAGTGCATTTCAGATCCTAACCACTCGAGAGACCCTGTCTCCCCCACACACACAGACAAGGCGTTCCAGATCCTAATCACTCGAATGACCCTGTCTCCTCCACAGTCTCAGTCAGTGCATTCCTGATCCTAACCAGTCGATTTATCCTGTCTCCAAACACATTCTCAGAAAGTGCGTTTCAGATCCTACCCACTCGATTGACACTGTCACCCCCACATTCACAGACAGTGCGTTCCAGAGATTAAGCACTCGATTGACCCTCTCTCCCCCACACAGTCAGACAGCGTGTTCCAGCTCCTAACCACTCAATTGACCCTGTCTCCACCACACTCTCTGACAGGGCGTTCGAGATCCAGACGACTCGATTGGCCCTGTCTCCACCCACATTCTCAGACAGTGCGTTTCAGATCGTAACCACTTGATTGACCCTGTCTCCACCACACTCTCAGACAATTCATTCCCGATTCTAACCATTCGATTCACCGTCTCCACCACACACTCAGACAGCGTGTTCCAGATCCTAACCACTCGATTTACCCTTTCTCCACCACACTCTCAGGCAGTGTGTTCCACAGCCTAATCAATAGATTGACCCTGTCTCCGCCACACTCTCAGAAATAGCATTCCAGATCCTAACCTCTTGATTCACCCTGTCACCACCACCCTCTCAGACAGTTCATTCCCGAACCTAATCACTCGATTTACCCTGTCTTCACCACACACTCAGACAGTGCATTCCAGATCCTAACCACTTGATTGACCCTGTCTCCCCGACACTCTCATACAATGCAATCCAGATCCTAAGCACTCGATTGACCCTGTCTCCACCACAGGCTCAGACAGTGCGTTCCAGATCCTAACTACTCGATTGACACTGTCTCCACCCACACGCTCAGACAGTGCATTCCACATCCTAACCACTCAATTCACCTTGTCTCCAGCACACTCTCAGACAGTGCGTTCCAGATCCTAACCACTCGATTGACCCTGTCTCCTCCCTCAATCTCAGACAGTGTGTTTCAGATCCTAACAAAACGAGTGACACTGTCTCCACCACACTCTCAGAGAGTGCATTCCAGATCCTAACCACTCAGTTGTCCCTGTCACCTCCAAACTCTCAGACAGTGCATTCCAGATCCTAACCAAACAATTGAACCTGTCTCCCCCACACTCTCAGACAGTGCGTTCCAGATCCTAACCACTCGATTGACCCAGTCTCCACCACATTCTCAGACAGTGCATTCCAGATCCTAACCATTAAATTGACCCTGTTTCCCCCACACACTCAGACATTGCGTTTCAGATCCTAACCACTCGAGTGACCCTGTCTCCCCCATACACACAGACAAGGCGTTCCAGATCCTAATCACTCGAATGACCCTGTCTCCACCACACTCTCTGACAGGGCGTTCCAGATCCTAACCACTCGATTGACCCTGTCTCCCCCACACACTCAGACAGTGCATTCCAGATCCTATCCATTCGATTTACCCTGTCTTCACCACACACTCAGACAGTGCATTCCAGATCCTAAGCACTCGATTGACCCTGTCTCCACCACAGGCTCAGACAGTGCATTCCAGATCCTAACCACTCGATTGACACTGTCTCCACCCACACGCTCAGACAGTGTGTTCCACATCCTAACCACTCAATTCACCTTGTCTCCAGCACACTCTCAGACAGTGCGTTCCAGATCCTAACCACTCGATTGACCCTGTCTCCTCCCTCACTCTCAGACAGTGTGTTTCAGATCCTAACAACTCGAGTGACACTGTCTCCACCACACTCTCAGAGAGTCCATTCCAGATCCTAACCATTAAATTGACCCTGGGTGCACCAAACACTCAGACAGTGCGTTCCAGATCCTAACCACTCGATTCTCCCTGTCTCTACCACTCTCAGACATTGCATTCCAGATCCTAACCACTCAGTTGTCCCTGTCACCTCCAAACTCTCAGACAGTGCGTTCCAGATCCTAACCACTCGATTGATCCTGTCTCCACACACATTCTCAGATAGTGTGTTACAGATCCTAACAATTCGATTGACCCTGTCTCCACCACATTCTCACACAGTGCATTCCAGATCATAACCACTCGATTCACCCTTTCTCCCCCACACTCTCAGACAGTGCATTCCAGATCCTAACAATTCGATTGACACTGTCTCCACCCACACGTTCAGACAGTAGGTTCCAGATCCTAAGCAGTCAATTGACCCTGTCTCCCCCACACTCTCAGACAGTGCATTCCAGATCCTAAGCAGTCAATTGACCCTGTCTCCACCACACTCTCAGACAGAGCATTCCAGATCCTAACCAAACAATTGAACCTGCCTCCCCCACACTCTCAGACAGTGCGTTCCAGATCCTAACCACTCGATTCACTCTCTCTCCACCCATATTCTCAGAAAAAGCGTTTCAGGTTCTAATAACTCGATTGACCCTGTCTCCACCCAAGTCTCAGACAGCGCATTCCAGATGCTAACCACTCGATTCACCCTGTCTCCCCCACACACTCAGACAGTGCTTTCCTGATCCTGACCACTCGATTGACCCTGTCATCAGCACACACACAGACAAGACGTTCCAGATCCTAATCACTCGATTGATCCTGTCTCCACCACACTCTCAGACAGTGCGTTCCAGATCCTAACCACTCGATTGACCCTGTCTCCACCACACTCTCAGACAGTGCATTCCAGATCCTAACCACTCGATTGACCCTGTCTCCACCAACAATCTCAGACAGTGCGTTCCACATCCTAACCACTCGATTGACCCTGTCTCCACCACACTCTCAGACAATTCATTCCTGATCCTAACCATTCGATTGACCCTGTCTCTCCCACACTCTCAGACAGTGCGTTCCCGATCCTAACCTCTCGATTGACCCTCTCTCCACTACACTCTCAAAGCATGCGTTCCAGATCCAAACAGCTCTATTGACCAAGTCTCCCCCACACTCTCAGACGATACGTTCCAGATCTGAAGCACTCAATTGACCCTGTCTACCCCAAGCTCTCAGACAGTTCATTCCCGAACCTAACCACTCGATTTACCCTGTCTCCACCACACACACAGACACTGCGTTCCAGATCCTAACCATTCGATTGACCCTGTTTCCACCACACTCTCAGACAGTGCGTTCCAGATCCTAACCATTCGATTGACCCTGTTTCCACCACACACTCAGACAGTGCGTTCCAGATCCTAACCACTCGATTGACCCTGCCTCCACCACACACTCAGACAGTGCTTTCCAGATCCTAACCATTCGATTGAACCTGTCTCCCCCACACACTCAGACAGTGCGTTTCAGATCCTAACCACTCGAGAGACCCTGTCTCCCCCACACACACAGACAAGGCGTTCCAGATCCTAATCACTCGAATGACCCTGTCTCCTCCACAGTCTCAGTCAGTGCATTCCTGATCCTAACCAGTCGATTTATCCTGTCTCCAAACACATTCTCAGAAAGTGCGTTCCAGATCCTAACCATTCGATTGACCCTGTTTCCACCACACACTCAGACAGTGCGTTCCAGTTCCTAACCACTCGATTGACCCTGCCTCCACCACACACTCAGACAGTGCTTTCCAGATCCTAACCATTCGATTGAACCTGTCTCCCCCACACACTCAGACAGTGCGTTTCAGATCCTAACCACTCGAGAGACCCTGTCTCCCCCACACACACAGACAAGGCGTTCCAGATCCTAATCACTCGAATGACCCTGTCTCCTCCACAGTCTCAGTCAGTGCATTCCTGATCCTAACCAGTCGATTTATCCTGTCTCCAAACACATTCTCAGAAAGTGCGTTCCAGATCCTAACCATTCGATTGACCCTGTCTCCACCACAGGCTCAGACAGTGCATTCCAGATCCTAACCACTCGATTGACACTGTCTCCACCCACACGCTCAGACAGTGTGTTCCACATCCTAACCACTCAATTCACCTTGTCTCCAGCACACTCTCAGACAGTGCGTTCCAGATCCTAACCACTCGATTGACCCTGTCTCCTCCCTCACTCTCAGACAGTGTGTTTCAGATCCTAACAACTCGAGTGACACTGTCTCCACCACACTCTCAGAGAGTCCATTCCAGATCCTAACCATTAAATTGACCCTGGGTGCACCAAACACTCAGACAGTGCGTTCCAGATCCTAACCACTCGATTCTCCCTGTCTCTACCACTCTCAGACATTGCATTCCAGATCCTAACCACTCAGTTGTCCCTGTCACCTCCAAACTCTCAGACAGTGCGTTCCAGATCCTAACCACTCGATTGATCCTGTCTCCACACACATTCTCAGATAGTGTGTTACAGATCCTAACAATTCGATTGACCCTGTCTCCACCACATTCTCACACAGTGCATTCCAGATCATAACCACTCGATTCACCCTTTCTCCCCCACACTCTCAGACAGTGCATTCCAGATCCTAACAATTCGATTGACACTGTCTCCACCCACACGTTCAGACAGTAGGTTCCAGATCCTAAGCAGTCAATTGACCCTGTCTCCCCCACACTCTCAGACAGTGCATTCCAGATCCTAAGCAGTCAATTGACCCTGTCTCCACCACACTCTCAGACAGAGCATTCCAGATCCTAACCAAACAATTGAACCTGCCTCCCCCACACTCTCAGACAGTGCGTTCCAGATCCTAACCACTCGATTCACTCTCTCTCCACCCATATTCTCAGAAAAAGCGTTTCAGGTTCTAATAACTCGATTGACCCTGTCTCCACCCAAGTCTCAGACAGCGCATTCCAGATGCTAACCACTCGATTCACCCTGTCTCCCCCACACACTCAGACAGTGCTTTCCTGATCCTGACCACTCGATTGACCCTGTCATCAGCACACACACAGACAAGACGTTCCAGATCCTAATCACTCGATTGATCCTGTCTCCACCACACTCTCAGACAGTGCGTTCCAGATCCTAACCACTCGATTGACCCTGTCTCCACCACACTCTCAGACAGTGCATTCCAGATCCTAACCACTCGATTGACCCTGTCTCCACCAACAATCTCAGACAGTGCGTTCCACATCCTAACCACTCGATTGACCCTGTCTCCACCACACTCTCAGACAATTCATTCCTGATCCTAACCATTCGATTGACCCTGTCTCTCCCACACTCTCAGACAGTGCGTTCCCGATCCTAACCTCTCGATTGACCCTCTCTCCACTACACTCTCAAAGCATGCGTTCCAGATCCAAACAGCTCTATTGACCAAGTCTCCCCCACACTCTCAGACGATACGTTCCAGATCTGAAGCACTCAATTGACCCTGTCTACCCCAAGCTCTCAGACAGTTCATTCCCGAACCTAACCACTCGATTTACCCTGTCTCCACCACACACACAGACACTGCGTTCCAGATCCTAACCATTCGATTGACCCTGTTTCCACCACACTCTCAGACAGTGCGTTCCAGATCCTAACCATTCGATTGACCCTGTTTCCACCACACACTCAGACAGTGCGTTCCAGATCCTAACCACTCGATTGACCCTGCCTCCACCACACACTCAGACAGTGCTTTCCAGATCCTAACCATTCGATTGAACCTGTCTCCCCCACACACTCAGACAGTGCGTTTCAGATCCTAACCACTCGAGAGACCCTGTCTCCCCCACACACACAGACAAGGCGTTCCAGATCCTAATCACTCGAATGACCCTGTCTCCTCCACAGTCTCAGTCAGTGCATTCCTGATCCTAACCAGTCGATTTATCCTGTCTCCAAACACATTCTCAGAAAGTGCGTTTCAGATCCTACCCACTCGATTGACACTGTCACCCCCACATTCACAGACAGTGCGTTCCAGAGACTAAGCACTCGATTGACCCTCTCTCCCCCACACAGTCAGACAGCGTGTTCCAGCTCCTAACCACTCAATTGACCCTGTCTCCACCGCACTCTCTGACAGGGCGTTCGAGATCCAGACGACTCGATTGGCCCTGTCTCCACCCACATTCTCAGACAGTGCGTTTCAGATCGTAACCACTCGATTGACCCTGTCTCCACCACACTCTCAGACAATTCATTCCCGATTCTAACCATTCGATTCACCGTCTCCACCACACACTCAGACAGCGTGTTCCAGATCCTAACCACTCGATTGACCGTTTCTCTACCACACTCTCAGGCAGTGTGTTCCAGATACTAAGCACTCGATTCACACTGTCTCCCCCACAGTCTCAGACAGTGCGTTCCTGATCCTAACCACTCGATTGACCCTGTCTCCACCCACACTCTCAGGTAGTGCATTCCACATCCTAACTACTCGATTGACCCTGTCTCAACACTCTCAGACAGTGCGTTCCACATCCTAACCACTCGATTGACACTGTCTCCACCACTCACAGACAGTGCATTCCACCTCCTTTCCACTCGATTGACCCTGTCTCCAACTGACTCTCAGACAGTTTGTTCCAGATCCTAACGACTCGATTGACCCTGTCACCACCACACTCTCAAACAGTGTGTTCCAGATCCTAAATATTCGATTGACACTGTCTCCCCCACACTCTCGGACAGGGCGTTCCAAATCCTAACCATTTGATTGATCGAGTCTCCAGCACACTCAAAAAGAGTGCATTCCAGATCCTAACCACTCGATTGACCCTGTCTCCACCACACACTCAGACATTGCGTTTCAGATCCTAACCACTCGAGTGACCCTGTCTCCCCCACAAATACAGACAAGGCGTTCCAGATCCTAATCACTCGAATGACACTGTCTCCACCACACTCTCAGAGAGGGCGTTTCGGATCCTAACCACTCGATTGACCCTGTCTCCACCCACACACTCAGACAATGCGTTCCAGATCCTATCCATTCGATTGACCCTGTCTACCCCACACTCTCAGACAGTGCGTTCCAGATTGTAACCACTCGATTGACCCTGTCTACCCCACACTATTAGAGAGTGCTTTCCAGATCCTAACCACTCGATTGACCCTGTCTCCACAACACTCTCAGACAGTGCGTACCAGATCCTAACCACTCGAATGACTCAGTCTCCACCTGACTCACAGACGGTGTGTTCCCGATATTAACCACTCGATTCACCCTGTCACCACCACACTCTCAGACAATTCATTCCCGATCCTAACCATTCGATTGACCCTGTCTCCACCACAAACTCAGAAAGTGCACTCCAGATCCTAACCACTCGATTGACCCTGTCTCCACACACATTCTCAGACAGTGCGTACCAGATCCTAACCACTCGAATGACTCAGTCTCCACCTGACTCTCAGACGGTGTGTTCCCGATATTAACCACTCGATTCACCCTGTCACCACCAGACTCTCAGACAATTCATTCCCGATCCTAACCACTCGATTGACCCTGTCTCCACCACACTCTCATACAGTGCGTTCCAGATCCTAACCACTCGATTGACCCTGTCTCCACCACACTCTCAGACAATTCATTCCTGATCCTAACCACTCGATTGACCCTGTCTGCCCCACACTCTCAGACAGAGCGTTCGAGATCTTAACCACTCGATTGACCCTGTCTCCACCACAGTCTCAGACAGTGCGTTCCAGATCCTAACCACTCGATTGACATTGTCTCCCCCACACTCTCAGACAGTGCGTTCCCGATCCTAACCTCTCGATTGACCCTGTCTCCCCCACACTCTCAGACAGTGCGTTCCCGATCCTAACCTCTCGATTGACCCTGTCTGCCCCACACTCTCAGACAGTGCGTTCCAGATCCTAACCACTCGATTGACCCAGTCTCCACTAAACTCTCAAAGCATGCGTTCCAGATCCAAACCGCTCTATTGATCCAGTCTCCCCCACACTCTCAGACGATACGTTCCAGATCTGAAGCACTCAATTGACCCTGTCTACCCCAAGCTCTCAGACAGTTCATTCCCGAACCTAACCACTCGATTTACCCTGTCTCCACCACACACACAGACACTGCGTTCCAGATCCTAACCATTCGATTGACTCTGTTTCCACCACACTCTCAGACAGTGCGTTCCAGATCCTAACCATTCGATTGACCCTGTTTCCACCACACTCTCAGACAGTGCGTTCCAGATCCTAACCACTCGATTGACCCTGTCTCCACCACACACTCAGACAGTGTGTTCCAGATCCTAACCATTCGATTGAACCTGTCTCCACCACACTCTCAGACCGTGCGTTTCAGATCCTAACCACTCTTTTGACCCTGTCTCCCGCAGACTCTCAGACATTACGATCCAGATCCTAACCAAACAAATGACCCTGTCACTTCCACACACTCACACAGTGCGTTCCAGATCCTAACCACTCGGTTGTCTCCACCACACACTCAGACAGTGCGTACCAGATCCTAACCACTCGATTGACCATGTCTCTCCAACACTCTCAGACAGTGCATTCCAGATCGTAACCACTCGATTGACCCTGTCTTCACCACACTCTCAGACAGTGCATTCCAGATCGTAACCACTCGATTGACCCTGTCTCCACCACACACTCACACAGTGCGTTCCAGATCCTAACCACTCGGTTGTCTCCACCACACTCTCAGACAGTGCGTTCCAGATCCTAACCACTCGATTGACCCTGTCTCCACCTCACTCTCAGACAGTGCATTCCAGATCGTAACCACTCGATTGACCCTGTCTCCACCACAATCTCAGACAATTCATTCCCGATCCTAACCATTCGATTCACCCTGTCTCCACCACACATTCAGAATGTGCGTTCCTGGTCCTATCCATTCGATTGACCCTGTCTCCACCACACATTCAGAATGTGCGTTCCAGATCCTAACCACTCGATTGACCCTGTCTCCTGCATACTCTCAGACAATTCATTCCAGATCCTAACCACTCGATTGTCCCTGTCTCCACCACTCTCAGAAAGCGTGTTCCAGATCTTGACCGCTCGATTGACCCTGTCTCCACCCACATTCTCAGACAGTGCATTTCAGATCCTAACCACTCGATTGACCCTGTCTCCACCACACTCTCAGACAGTGCGTTCCAGATACTAAGCACTCGATTGACCCTGTCTTCCCCACACACTCAGACAGCGTGTTCCAGATCCTAACCACTCGATTGACCCTTTCTCCACCACACTCTCAGGCAGTGTGTTCCACAGCCTAATCAATCGATTGACCCTGTCTCCGCCACACTCTCAGAAATAGCATTCCAGATCCTAACCTCTTGATTCACCCTGTCACCACCACCCTCTCAGACAGTTCATTCCCGAACCTAATCACTCGATTTACCCTGTCTTCACCACACACTCAGACAGTGCATTCCAGATCCTAACCACTCGATTGACCCTGTCTCCCCGACACTCTCATACAATGCAATCCAGATACTAAGCACTCGATTGACCCTGTCTCCACCACAGGCTCAGACAGTGCGTTCCAGATCCTAACTACTCAATTGACCTTGTCTCCACCCACACGCTCAGACAGTGCGTTCCACATCCTAACCACTCAATTCACCTTGTCTCCAGCACACTCTCAGACAGTGCGTTCCAGATCCTAACCACTCGATTGACCCTGTCTCCTCCCTCACTCTCAGACAGTGTGTTTCAGATCCTAACAACTTGAGTGACACTGTCTCCACCACACTCTCAGAGAGTGCATTCCAGATCCTAACCATTAAATTGACCCTTGGTGCACCAAACACTCAGACAGTGCATTCCAGATCCTAACCACTCAGTTGTCCCTGTCACCTCCAAACTCTCAGACAGTGCATTCCAGATCCTGACCATTCAATTGACCCTGTCTCCACCACACTCTCAGACAGTGCATTCCAGATCCTGACCATTCAATTGACCCTGTCTCCCCCACACTCTCAGACAATGCATTCCAGATCCTGACCATTCAATTGACCCTGTCTCCACCACAATCTCAGACAGTGCATTCCAGATCCTGACCATTCAATTGACCCTGTCTCCCCCACACTCTCAGACAGTGCATTCCAGATGCTAACCACTCGATTCACCTTGTCTCCCCCACACTCTCAGACAGTGCTTTCCAGATCCTTACCACTCGATTGACCCAGTCTCCAACACACTCTCAGACATTGCATTCCAGATCCGAACCACCGGATTGACCCTGTCTCCACCACTCTCTCAGACAGTGCATTCCAGACCTAAAAACTCGATGGACCCTGTCTCCCCAACTCTCTCAGACAATGCATTCCAGATCCGAACGATTCAATTGACCCTGTCTACACCAAACACTCAGACAGTGCATTCTAGATCCTATCCACACGATTCATCCTGTCTCTACCACTCTCAGACAGTGCATTCCAGATCATAACCACTCGGTTGTCCCAGTCTCCAACACACTCTCAGCCTGTGCATTCCAGATCCGAACCACTGGATTTAACCTGTCTCCACCACACTCTCAGACAGTCCATTCCAGACCTAACCACTCGATTGTCCCTGTCTCCACCACACTCTCAGACAATGCAATCCTGATCCTACGCACTCGATGGACCCTGTCTCCACCACACTCTCAGACAGTGCATTACAGATTCTAACCACTCAATGGACCCTGTCTCCACCACTGGCTCAGACAGTGCGTTCCAGATCCTAACCACTCGATTGATCCTGTCTCCACACACAATCTCAGATAGTGTGTTTCAGATCCTAACAATTCGATTGACCCTGTCTCCACATTCTCACACAGTGCATTCCAGATCATAACCACTCGATTCACCCTGTCTCCCCCACACTCTCAGACAGTGCATTCCAGATCCTAAGCAGTCAATTGACCCTGTCTCCCCCACACTCTCAGACAGAGAATTCCAGATCCTAACCAAACAATTGAACCTGTCTCTCCCACACTCTCAGACAGTGCGTTCCAGATCCTAACCACTCGATTCACCCTGTCGCCCCTACACTCTCAGACAGTGCATTCCAGATCCTTACCTCTCGATTCACCCTCTCTCCACCCATACTCTCAGAAAAAGCGTTTCAGTTTCTAATAACTCGATTGACCCTGTCTCCACCCAAGTCTCAGACAGTGCATTCCAGATCCTAACCACTCGATTCACCCTGTCTCCCCCACACTCTCAGACAGTGCTTTCCTGATCCTGACCACTCGATTGACCCTGTCATCAGCACACTCTGATAGTTCATTCCTGAACCTAACCACTTGATTGACCCTGTCTCCACCACACACTCAGACAGTGCATTCCAGATCCTAACCACTCGATTGACCCTGTCTCCCCGACACTCTCAGACAGTGCGTTCCAGATCCTAACCACTCGATTGACACTGTCTCCACCCACACGCTCAGACAGTGCGTTCCAGATCCTAACCACTCGATTGACCCTGTCTCCTCCCTCACTCTGAGACAGTGTGTTTCAGATCCTAACAACTCGAGTGACACTGTCTCCATCACACTCTCAGACAGTGCATTCCAGATCCTAAGCAGTCGATTGACCCTGTCTCCACCACACTCTCAGAGAGTGCATTCCAGATCCTAACCATTAAATTGACCCTGTTTCCCCCACACACTCAGACATTGCGTTTCAGATCCTAACCACTCGAGTGACCCTGTCTCCCCCACAAATACAGACAAGGCGTTCCAGATCCTAATCACTCGAATGACACTGTCTCCACCACACTCTCAGAGAGGGCGTTTCGGATCCTAACCACTCGATTGACCCTGTCTGCACCCACACACTCAGACAATGCGTTCCAGATCCTATCCATTCGATTGACCCTGTCTACCCCACACTCTCAGACAGTGCATTCCAGATCGTAACCACTCAATTGACCCTGTCTCCACCACACTCTTAGAGAGTGCTTTCCAGATCCTACCAACTTGATTGACCCTGTCTCCACCACACTCTCAGACAGTGCGTTCCACATCCTAACCACTCGATTGACCCTGTTTCCACCACACTCTCAGACAGTGCGTACTAGATCCTAATCACTCGAATGACTCAGTCTCCACCTGACTTTCAGACGGCGTGTTCCCGATATTAACCACTCGATTCACCCTGTCACCACCACACTCTCAGACAATTCATTCCCGATCTAAACCATTCGATTGACCCTGTCTCCACCACAAACTCAGAAAGAGCATTCCAGATCCTAACCACTCGATTGACCCTGTCTCCCCAACACTCTCAGACAGGGCGTTCCAAATCCTAACCATTCGATTGACCCTGTCTCCACCACACTCTCAAACAGTGCTTTCCAGATCCTAACCACTCGATTGACCTTGTCTCCCCCACAATCTCAGACAGTGCTTTCGAGATCCTAACCACTCGATTGACCCTGTCTCCACCACACTCTCAGACAGTGCGTTCCAGATCCTAACCACTCGATTGACCCTGTCTCCACCACACTCTCAGACAGTGCGTTCCAGATCCTAACCACTCGATTGACCCTGTCTCCACCCACATTCTCAGGCAGTGCGTTCCAGATCCTAACCACACGATTGACCCTGTCTCCACACAGACTCTCAGACAGTGCGTTCCATATCCTAACCATTCGATTGACCCTGTCTCCACCTGAGTCTCAGACAGTGTGTTCCAGATTTTAACCACTCGATTCACCCTGCCACCACCACACTCTCAGACAGTTCATTCCCGATCCTAACCATTCGAATGACCCTGTCTCCACCACACTCTCGGACAGTGCGTTCCAGATCCGAACCACTCGATTCACCCTGTCACCACCACACTCTCAGGCAGGTCATACTCTATGCTAACCATTTGAATGATCCTGTCTCCACCACACACTCAGAAAGTGCGTTCCAGATCCTAACCATTCGATTGACCCTGTCTCCCCCACACACACAGACAGT
This sequence comes from Isurus oxyrinchus, assembly GCA_026770705.1. Taxonomy (NCBI): domain Eukaryota; kingdom Metazoa; phylum Chordata; class Chondrichthyes; order Lamniformes; family Lamnidae; genus Isurus; species Isurus oxyrinchus. Next base: position 83,357 of record JANJGN010001949.1, read on the forward strand.
GCATTCAAGATACTAAGCACTCGATTGACACTGTCTCCACCATACTCTCAGGCAGTGCGTTCCAAGGCCTAATCAATCGATTGACCCTGTCTCTACCACAGTCTCAGACAGCATGTTCCTGATCCTAACCACTCGATTGACCCTGTCTCCCCCACATTCTCAGACATTGTGTTCCAGATTTTAACCACTTGATTCACCCTGTCACCACCACACTCTCAGACAGTTCATTCCTGATCCTAACCATTCGAATGACCTTGTCTCCACCACACACTCAGAAAGTGCGTTCCAGATCCTAACCATTCGATTGACCCTGTCTCCTCCACACTCTCAGTCAGTTCATTCCAGATACTAAGCACTCGATTCACCCTGTCTCCCCCACACACTCAGACAGCATGTTCCTGATCCTTACCACTCGATTGACCCTGTCTCCACCCACATTCTCAGACAGCGCGTTCCAGATCCTAACCACTCGATTGACACTGTCTCCCCCACGCTCTCAGGCAGTGCGTTCCAAGGCCTAATCAATCGATTGACCCTGTCTCAACACTCTCAGACAGTGCATTCCTGATCCCAACAACTCGATTGACCCCGTCTTCACCACAATCTCAGACATGGCGTTCCAGATACTAACCACTCGATTGACCCTGTCTCCCCCACACTCTCAAACAGTTCATTCCAGATCCTAAATATTCGATTGACAGTGTCTCCCCGACACTCTCAGACAGGGCGTTCCAAATCCTAACCATTTGATTGTTCCAGTCTACAGCAAACTCAAAAAGAGGCATTCCAGATCCTAACCACTGAATTGACCCTGTCTCCCCCACATACGCAGACAGTGCGTTCCACATCCTAACCACTCGATTGACTCTATCCACCACTCACAGACAGTGCATTCCACCTCCTAACCACTCGATTGACCCTGTCTCCAACTGACTCTCAGACAGTTTGTTCCAGATCCTAACCACTCGATTGACCCTGTCACCACCACACTCTCAAACAGTGTGTTCCAGATCCTAAATATTCGATTGACACTGTCTCCCCGACACTCTCAGACAGGGCGTTCCAAATCCTAACCATTTGATTGATCCTGTCTCCAGCACACTCAAAAAGAGTGCATTCCAGATCCTAACCACTCGATTGACCCTGTCTCCACCCACATTCTAAGACATTGTTTTCCAGATTTTAACCACACGATTCACCCTGTCACCACCACACTCTCAGACAGGTCATTCCCTATCCTAACCATTTGAATGACCCTGTCTCCACCACACACTCAGAAAGTGCGTTCCAGATATTAACCATTCGATTGACCCTGTCTCCCCCCCACACACAGACAGTGCGTTCAAGATACTAACCACTCGATTGACACTGTCTCCACCATACTCTCAGGCAGTGTGTTCCAAGGCCTAATCAATCAATTGAGCCTGTCTCTACCACAGTCTCAGACAGTGCGTTCCAGAACCTAACCACTCGATGGACACTGTGTCCCTCACACTGTCAGACCGTGCTTTCCAGATCCTAACCACTCGAGTGACTCTGTCTCTGCCACACACTCAGACAGCGCGTTCCAGATAATAACCAGTCGATTGAACCGGTCTCCACCACACTCTCAAACAGTGCGTTCCAGATCCTAAATATTCGATTGACAGTGTCTCCCCCACACTCTCAGACAGGGCGTTCCAAATCCTAACCATTTGATTGATCCAGTCTCCAGCACACTCAAAAAGAGTGCATTCCAGATCCTAACCACTCGATTGACCCTGTCTCCACCCACATTCTCAGACAGTGTGTTCCAGATTTTAACCACTCGATTCACCCTGTCACCACCACACTCTCAGACAGTTCATTCCCGATCCTAACCATTCGAATGACCTTGTCTCCTCCACACACTCAGAAAGTGCGTTCCAGATCCTAACCATTCGATTGACCCTGTCTCCTCCACACTCTTAGTCAGTGCGTTCCAGATTCTAACCACTCGATTGACCCTGTCTCCACCACACTCTCAGGCAGTGCGTTCCAGATACTAAGCATTCGATTCACCCTGTCTCCCCCACAGTCTCAGACAGTGCGTTCCTGATCCTAACCACTCGATTGACCCTGTCTCCACCCACACTCTCAGGTAGTGCGTTCCAGATCCTAACCACTCGATTGACCCTTTCTCCACCACACTCTCAGGCAGTGCGTTCCAGATCCTAACTACTCGATTGACCCTGTCTCAACACTCTCAGACAGTGCGTTCCACATCCTAACCACTCGATTGACCCTGTCTCCCCCACTCACAGACAGTGCATTCCACCTCCTTTCCACTCGATTGACCCTGTCTCCAACTGACTCTCAGACAGTTTGTTCCAGATCCTAACCACTCGATTGACCCTGTCTCCACCACACTCTCAAACAGTGTGTTCCAGATCCTAAATATTCGATTGACACTGTCTCCCCCACACTCTCGGACAGGGCGTTCCAAATCCTAACCATTTGATTGATCGAGTCTCCAGCACACTCAAAAAGAGTGCATTCCAGATCCTAACCACTGAATTGACCCTGTCTCCCCCACACACGCAGACAGTGCGTTCCAGATCCTAACCACTCGATTGACCCTGTCTCCACACACATTCTCAGACATTGTGTTCCAGATTTTAACCTCTCGATTCATCCTGTCTCCACCACTGTCAGAAAGTGTGTTCCAGATCCTAACCACTCGATTGTCCCTGTCTCCACCACACTCTCAGACAGTGCGTTCCACATCCTAACCACTCGATTGTCCCTGTCTCCACCACACTCTCAGACAGTGCATTCCACATCCTAACCACTCGATTGACCCTGTCTCCACCACACTCTCAGACCGTGCGTTCCAGGTCTTAACCACTCTATTGACCCTGCCTCCCGCACACTCTCAGACATTACGATCCAGATCCTTACCAACAAATGACCCTGTCTCCACCACACACTCACACAGTGTGTTCCAGATCCTAACCACTCCGTTGTCTCCAACACACTCTCAGACAGTGCGTACCAGATCCTAACCACTCGATTGACCCTATCTCCACCACACTCTCAGACAGTGCGTACAAGATCCCAACCACTCGATTGACACTGTCTCCACCACACTCTCAGACAGTGCATTCCAGATCCTAACCACTCGATTGACCCTGTCTCCACCACACTCTCAGACAGTTTGTTCCAGATCCTAACCACTCGATTGACCCTGTCACCACCACACTCTCAAATAGTGTGTTCCAGATCCTAAATATTCGATTGACAGTGTCTCCCCGACACTCTCAGACAGGGCGTTCCAAATCCTAACCATTTGATTGATCCTGTCTCCAGCACACTCAAAAAGAATGCATTCCAGATCCTAACCACTGGATTGACCCTGTCTCCCCCACACACACAGACAGTGCGTTCCACGTCCTAACAACTCAATTGACCCTGTCTCCACCACACACTCAGAAAGTGCGTTCCAGATCCTAACCATTCGATTGACCCTGTCTCCCCCATGCTCTCAGTCAGTTCATTCCAGATCCTAACCACTCGATTGACCCTGTCTCCCCCACACTCTCAGTCAGTGCATTTCAGATCCTAACGACTCGATTAACTATGTCTCCTGCACACTCTGAGACAGTGCATTCCAGAACCTAACCACTTAATTGACCCTGTCTCCACCACTCTCAGAAAGCGTGTTCCAGATCTTGACCGCTCGATTGAGCCTGTCTCCACCACACACTCAGATAGTGCGTTTCAGATCCTAACCATTCGATTGACCCTGTCTCCTCCACACTCTCAGTCAGTGCATTCCAGATATTACGCACTCAATTCACCCTGTCTCCCCCACACACTCAGACAGCATGTTCCTGATCCTTACCACTCGATTGACCCTGTCTCCACCCACGCTCTCAGACAGTGAGTTCCAGATCCTAACCACTCGATTGACCCTGTGTCCCTCACACTGTCAGCCCGTGCATTCCAGATCCTAACCGTTCTATTGACCCTGTGTACCCCACACTTTCAAACAGTGTGATCCAGATTCTAACAAAACAAAGGACCCTGTCTCTTCAACACACTCAGACAGTGCGTTCCAGATCCTAACCACTCGATTGACCCTGTCTCCACCACACTCTCAGACAGGGCATTCCAGATCCTAACCACTCGATTGACACTGTCTCCACCACACTCTCAGACAGTGCATTCCAGTTCCTAACCACTCGATTGTCCCGGTCTCCCCCACACTCTCAGACAGAGCGTTCGAGATCCTAACCACTCGATTGACCCTGTCTCCACCCACATTCTCAGTCAGTGCGTTTTGATCCCAACCGCTCTATTGACCCTGTCTCCACCTGAGTCTCAGACAGTGTGTTCCACATTTTAACCACTCGATTCACCCTGTCACCACCACACTCTCAGACAGTTCATTCCCGATCCTAACCATTCGATTGACCTTGTCTCCTCCACACTCTCAGTCAGTTCATTCCAGATACTAAGCACTCGATTCACCCTGTCTCCCCCACACACTCAGACAGCATGTTCCTGATCCTAACCACTCGATTGACCCTGTCTCCACCCACATTCTCAAACAGAGCGTTTCAGATCCTAACCACTCGATTGACCCTTTCTCCATCACACTCTCAGGCAGTGCGTTCCAAGGCCTAATCAATCGATTGACCCTGTCTCTACCACAGTCTCAGACAGTGCTTTCCAGAACCTAACCATTAGATTGATCCTGTGTCCCTCACACTGTCAGACCGTGCTTTCCAGATCCTAACCACTCGAGTGACTCTGTCTCTGCCACACACTCAGACAGCGCGTTCCAGATACTAAACACTCGATTGACCCTATCTCCACCACACTCTCAGACAGTGCGTTCCAGATACTAACCACTCGATTGACCCTGTCACCACCACACTCTCAAACAGTGCGTTCCAGATCCTAAATATTCGATTGACACTGTTTCCCCCACACTCTCAGACAGGGCGTTCCAAATCCGAACCATTGGACTGATCCAGTCTCCAGCACACTCAAAAAGAGTGCATTCCAGATCCTAACCACTCGATTGACCCTGTCACCACCACACTCTCAGACAGTTCATTCCCGATCCTAACCATTCGATTGACCCTGTCTCCCCCACACTCTCAGACAGTGCGTTCCAGATCCTAACCATTCGAATGACCCTGTCTCCACCACACACTCAGGCAGTGCATTCCAGATCCTAACCACTCGATTGACCCTTTCTCCACCACACTCTCAGACAATGCGTTCCAGATACTAACCACTCGATTGAACCAGTCACCACCACACTCTCAGACAGAGCGTTCCAAATCCTAACCATTTGATTGAGCCAGTCTACACCACGCTCAAAAAGAGTGCATTCCAGATCCTAACCACTCGATTGACCCTGTCTCCCCCACACACGCAGACAGTGCGTTCCAGATCCTAACCACTCGATTGGCCCTGTCTCCACCACACTCTCAGACAGTGTGTTTCAGATTTTAACCACTCGATTCACCCTGTCACCACCACACTCTCAGACAGTTCATACCCTATCCTAACCATTCGAATGACCTTGTCTCCACCACACACTCAGAAAGTGCGTTCCAGATCCTAACCATTCGAATGAACCTGTCTCCACCACACTCTCAGTCAGTTCATTCCAGATACTAAGCACTCGATTCACCCTGTCTCCCCCACACAATCAGACAGCATGTTCCTGATCCTTACCACTCGATTGACCCTATCTCCCCCACACTCTCAGTGTATTCCAGACTCTAACCACTCGATTGACCCTGTCTCCACCCTCACTCTCAGACCGTGCGTTCCACATCCTAACCACTCGAATGACTCTGTCTCTGCCAAACACTCAGACAGCGCGTTCCAGATCCTAACCACTCGATTGACCCTGTCTGCGCCTCACTTTCAGCCAGTGCGTTCCAGATCCTAACCAAACAAATGACCCTGTCTCTTCAACACACTCAGACAGTACGTTCCAGATCCGAACCACTCGATTGACCCTGTCTACCCCAAACTCTCAGACAGTGTGTTCCAGATCGTAACCACTCAATTGACCCTGTCTCCCCCACACTCTCAGGCAGAGCATTCCAGATCCTAACCGCTCTATTGACCCTGTTTCCCGCACACTCTCAGACAGTGCGTTCCACAACCTCACCACTCGAATGACCCTGTCTCCCCCACACTCTCAGACAGAGCATTCCAGATCCTAACCACTCGATTGACCCTGTCTCCCCCACACTCTTAGACTGTGCGTTCCAGATCCTAACCACTCGATTGACCCTGTCTCCCCCACACTCTCAGACAGTGCGTTCCAGATCCTAACCACTCGATTGACCCATCTCCCCCACACTCTCAGACAGTGCGTTCCAGCTCCTAACCACTCGATTGACCCTGTCTCCCCCACACTCTCAGACAGTACATTCCAGACCCTAACCACTCGCTGTGTGAAAAAGTTTCTCCTCATGTCGCTGTTGCTTCTTTCACCAATCACCTTAAATCTGTGTCCCCCTGGTTCTCGATCCTTCCACCAATGGGAACAGTTTCTCCCGATCGACTCTGTCCAGACCCCTCACGATTCTGAACACCTCGATCAAATCTCCTCTCAACCTTCTCTCCTCCAAGGAGAACAGTCCCGGCTTCTCCAATCTCTCCACGTCACTGAAGTCCCTCATCCCTGGAACCATTCTTGTGAATCTTTTCCACACCCTCTCTCTCTCTCTCTCTCTGATTCCTTCACAGTTTCGCTCCCCCTCTTCTCTCTGTGCCCGCCCTTGTCCCCTCTCCCTCGCCTCCCTCCTGATCCCTCCTCCCTCTGTCCTCGGACAGGCAGAAGACCGAGGTTCGCCCGCTTTTTCCCCTGCCTGAGGTCAGCAGTGGTCACCCCACCGTCAACCGCACTATAGGAGGCCAGACTGACCCCTCGAGCCAAGAAGCAACACTCGTCAGTCCTGCTTGCCCCCAGCCACCACCCCCCCAACCACCAACCTCCCCGATATCGGAGGCACCCCCATCTTCATACCTCCCTCGCGTGCCGGTCCCATTTCATCATTCACCACCACCCCCCCCCCCCCCCCCCCCCCGCCTCCCGTGAACACTCGCTCCGTAAGCCAAGTTCCTCCTCACATCCCTTCCCCTGAACCTTCTAGCTGTGTGTCCCCCTACCCCCCCCAACCCCCACCGCCACCCCCAGCCCAACCCCAGAGCTCTCGGCAGGGCAGGACACACACACACACACATTTACTACTTGCCCTGGTTTAAACCAAGTCAGGATCTGGCAGGCAGAGTAAGGACAACAAGGGAAAGGTTTCAGGAATCAACTATGACCTGTTGCAGGGGCAAGGTGGGGGTCAGGAGGGTTTGGCGGGTGGGGTGGGGTGGGGGGTGTGGGTTAGCGGTGGCATTTAATGTCTCGTCTTGGCCCTCCTCTTCCTCGGAGGCCCAGAACAGAGGGTCCTGACTGAGCCCTCCTCTCGCTCTGCCAGCACGTTCCGTCCGAGCCCATTCACCAGGGCGGCCAACTGCCTGGCCAGACGGGCCTGAGCCTTGGCCTCCTCTCTCTCCTTCCACAGGGTTCCGGCCACCGGCCGCGAGACCCAGGCCTCCTCCCCCTCCACGTCCTCCTCCTGGGTGGGGATCAGCCCCCCGCCGGGGGCCTCGGGCCCCTCGGCCTGGCCCGCGCTCTCTGCGTTCCGCTCGAAGGGGGTGCTGCACAGGCAGCGGCGCCTCCCCCCTCTCTTCCTCCGGCTCCTGCTCCTGCTCCTGCTCCTGCTGACTGGCTGGTCCGGAGTCTCTCGCCCGGTCCCACTGCCCCGAGAATTCATCTCACTCGCACCTGCGAAGGGAACAGGCCAAGTCTCCGTTAGGCCGGACCTGTCGGAGGGTCAGTACTGAGGGAGTGCCGCACTGTGGGGGGGTCAGTACCGAGGGAGCGCTGCACTGTCGGAGGGTCAGTACTGAGGGAGTGCCGCATTGTCGGACGGTCAGTACTGAGGGAGTGCTGCACTGTCGGACGGTCAGTACTGAGGGAGTGCCGCACTGTCGGAGGGACAGTACTGAGTGATTGCTGCAATGTCGGAGGGTCAGTACTGAGGGAGCGCCGCACTGTCGGAGGGTCAGTACTGAGGGAGCGCCGCACTGTCGGAGGGTCAGTACTGAGGGAGTGCCGCACTGTCGGAGGGTCAGCACTGAGGGAGTGCCACACTGTCGGAGGGTCAGTGCCGAGGGAGCGCCGCACTGTCGGAGGGTCAGTACGGAGGGAGTGCCGCACTGTCGGAGGGTCAGTACTGAGGGAGTGCCGCACTGTCGGAGGGTCAGTACTGAGGGAGTGCCGCACTGTCGGAGGGTCAGTACTGAGGGAGCGCCGCACTGTCGGAGGGTCAGTACTGAGGGAGCGTCCCACTGTCGGAGGGTCAGTACTGAGGGAGCGCTGCACTGTCGGAGGGTCAGTACTGAGGGAGTGCCGCACTGTCGGAGGGTCAGCACTGAGGAAGCCATTCAGCCCCTCCTCAAGCCTGTTACACAGGAACAGGAGGAGGCCCCATTCAGCCCCTCAAAGTTAATTTACAATTGGAGATTGAGAGATATTGCCTGTCCGAAGGTGTGCATGGACATGGTGGGGGGGTGTGGGTGGTGGTGGTGGTGAGGCGGATGTCTGGAATCACGATGCAGTTCAGCTCTGATCTCACTAAAGTGGGGAGGACAGGCTTGAGGGGCTGAATGGGGCCTCCTCCTTTTCCTGTGTAACAGGCTCGAGGAGGGGGCTGAATGGGGCCTCCTCCTGTCCCTGTGTAACAGGCTCGAGGAGGGGGCTGAATGGCCTCCTCCTGTCCCTGTGTAACAGACTCGAGGAGGAGGAGGGCTGAATGGGGCCTCCTCCTGTCCCTGTGTAACAGGCTCGAGGAGGGGGCTGAATGGGGCCTCCTCCTGTTCCTGTGTAACAGGCTCGAGGAGGGGGCTGAATGGGGCCTCCTCCTGTTCCTGTGTAACAGGCTCGAGGAGGGGGGGCTGAATGGGGCCTCCTCCTGTTCCTGTGCAACAGGCTCGAGGAGGGGGCTGAATGGGGCCTCCTCCTGTTCCTGTGCAACAGGCTCGAGGAGGGGGTGAATGGGGAGAGGTTGGGGAGTGTGAGGAAGAATACATAGTGAGCCATAACGACCTGGAGCCCACTGCTCAAGGGAAGGGGGGCGTGGGGACCGGAGAGTGTGAATGATTTCCAAAGTAAATTGGGCTGGCACTCATGGGAAAATCAGCTTTCAGGGCTGCGGAAGGCGAGCGAGGTTGGGTGGGGGGGCGGGGGCGGTCAGGGGACTGAAGGGATCGATGGACAGGCAGGCAAGCAGGGACTGCCTCTGCTCTGTCATGGCACAATCCTTTCTACAGGCCAGGCAAGCACGGCCCAGCGATTTGACAGGGGTCTGCGCTCATCTGTTAAGACTTCCCAAAGGCTCTGCGGAGTGGCGTGCCAATTTAAAAAGACGGTTTAACTCAAAAGGCGGGAGGCGGCAATCACTCACTTCGACTCTCTTCGTAACCACACGGTAAATTCTCCATCCCTCAGTCGGTTACGCCATTCAAACCTGTGCTGTTCAACAAATAAACACTTCGAAATGGGCCAAAATCACAGCCTCGAAATCAAACTCAGCAAGTTCGGCAGGCAAAGCATGAGGTGACAGTGTGATGTCAGACAATCTCACAAAGGGAGGGGGGTGGATATAGGTAAAGTGCAAAGTCACAGTGCTTGTGGGAGGTTCCTGCTCCTGATCACTGTCCAGTGATCCCTGGGTGAGGGAGGGGAAATCAGCCAGGGTTCCTGCTCCTGATCACTGTCCAGTGATCCCTGGGTTAGAGAGAGAGAGGGGAAATCAGCCAGGGTTCCTGCTCCTGATCACTGTCCAGTGATCCCTCGGTTAGAGAGAGAGAGAGGGGAAATCAGCCAGGGTTCCTGCTCCTGATCACTGTCCAGTGATCCCTGGGTTAGAGAGAGAGAGAGGGGAAATCAGCCAGGGTTCCTGCTCCTGATCACTGTCCAGTGATCCCTGGGTTAGAGAGAGAGAGGGGAAATCAGCCAGGGTTCCTGCTCCTGATCACTGTCCAGTGATCCCTGGGTTAGAGAGAGAGAGAGGAAATCAGCCAGGGTTCCTGCTCCTGATCACTGTCCAGTGATCCCTGGGTTAGAGAGAGAGAGGAGAAATCAGCCAGGGTTCCTGCTCCTGATCACTGCCCAGTGATCCCTGGGTTAGAGAGAGAGGGGAAATCAGCCAGGGTTCCTGCTCCTGATCACTGTCCAGTGACCCCTGGGTTAGAGAGAGAGAGGGGAAATCAGCCAGGGTTCCTGCTCTTGATCACTGTCCAGTGATCCCTGGGTTAGAGAGAGAGAGAGAGAGGGGAAATCAGGCAGGGTTCCTGCTCCTGATCACTGTCCAGTGATCCCTGGGTTAGAGAGAGGGGGGAAATCAGCCAGGGTTCCTGCTCCTGATCACTGTCCAGTGATCCCTGGGTTAGAGAGAGAGGGGGGAAATCAGCCAGGGTTCCTGCTCCTGATCACTGTCCAGTGATCCCTGGGTTAGAGAGAGGGGGGAAATCAGCCAGGGTTCCTGCTCCTGATCACTGCCCAGTGATCCCTGGGTTAGAGAGAGAGGGGAAATCAGCCAGGGTTCCTGCTCCTGATCACTGTCCAGTGATCCCTGGGTTAGAGAGAGAGAGAGAGAGAGGGGAAATCAGGCAGGGTTCCTGCTCCTGATCACTGTCCAGTGATCCCTGGGTTAGAGAGAGAGAGAGGGGAAATCAGCCAGGGTTCCTGCTCCTGATCACTGTCCAGTGATCCCTGGGTTAGAGAGAGAGAGAGAGGGGAAATCAGCCAGAGTTCCTGCTCCTGATCACTGCCCAGTGATCCCTGGCTAAGAGGGAGAGGGGAAATCAGCCAGGGTTCCTGCTCCTGACCACTGTCCAGTGACCACAGAAGCCTTCAACTTTGTTGGGATGGAATGAAGGATGAGTGGGGGCAGATACTTAAAAATGACACAAGATATCTGAGCTTATCACAAAATAAAAACAAACTTTTAATATTTCCTCTGTGCACAGAAAGTTAATCAGTCTTGATGTACGAGAGTCCATCAGAACATCGGAACACATACACGGAATGGTGTTTGCGAGAATACACAGACGTGAAAACATAGACTGTATCACAGGCCCAGTTATTTCAAAAAGTTCCACATCTCAGCTTAAACATCAGATAACATTACCCGAGATAGTTAGGTACAAACATCTTGTTCATATTTCTCACTGCCTGTATGCTGCCCTGACACTCTCCCTCCCCTCACACAGACTCCTGCACACGCCGTCTCCATGTCACCGACACTCTCCCCGTTTCATTCTCTCTCTCTCTCTTCACTTGTCCGGTCCCTTCGCTTCCTCCCGTTGCCTCTGGGGCTGGCTCTTCTGCAGGATCCTCAGTGTGTCCCGCTTCTCGATCTTGCGCAGTTGCTTCTTTTTCAGCCGCTTGATCTTCAGAGGGTTTTTGATCTGCAGGAGGGGAGGGGACAAGGGAGGGACCAGAAAGTCGTTCATGTACAGTAGGTCCACCAACTCGAGAGATAAACAATCTTTGCAATTTTATACTTGAGAGAGAAATTCGATTGACGTTCTTCTTAGCCTGCTCCACAAAAGCTAATAACACAACAGTCAATCGTCCAATCGAACTCACCACTTGGACGACCTCCGACTTCCTCTCGTTCTCCAGTCTCCGCCTTAAGTTTTCCTCACGCCTCAGTCTCTTTTCCTGGGGCGGTGGGGGGGAGAGGGTTGAGAAAACAGGGAGAAAAGGAGAGGAGAATCCATCAAACTGAGCAACACTGGCCCTAGCGAGGAGTACTCCTCAGAAGTACTTGGCTCTGGGGGCAATCCTACGAGAATCTTTATAATTCTATATACTTAAAAGAAATTTGATTAGAGCTACTTTTAGCCTGTTCTCACAGTAAAACTCTCTCACCGCAGAACATTAAAAGGCTCAATTACATCCGCTCTTGCCCAACTCCACTTGAAGCTTTCCCCTTCATCCTGACAAAACGATATTTAAAATTAAAAAATAAACACAATTAATACTCCATTAACATCTAACCAAGCCAAACATTCCAAGGATTCGGACACCAGCAATGATCAGGCAGAATTTTCATCCGGCGTCACATAAGGGAACCTTACAATTAAAACTGTAATCAGGTAAGATTTAGCATCTTAGAGGAGGAGAGAGAGAGAGAGAAGCAGAAGTTGAGGGAGGGCATTTCCCAGCTCAGGGTGCCGGGCAGCTGTAGACATGTCCGGCAATAGTGGAGCGATGGGAATCGGGGGGGAATGGTCAAGAGGCCGGAATTGGAGGAGTGGAGAGAACTCTGAGGGCTGGAGGAGGTTACAGAGATAGGGAGGGTTGTAGGGGTTGGAGGAGGTTACAGAGATAGGGAGGAGTGTAGGGGCTGGAGGAGGTTACAGAGATAGGGAGGGTTGTAGGGGCTGGAGGAGGTTACAGAGATAGGGAGGGGTGTAGGGGCTGGAGGAGGTTACAGAGATAGGGAGGTTTGTAGGGGCTGGAGGAGGTTACAGAGATAGGGAGGGGTGTAGGGGTTGGAGGAAGTTACAGAGATAGGGAGGGTTGTAGGGCTGGAGGAGGATACAGAGATAGGGAGGGTTGTAGGGACTGGAGGAGGTTACAGAGATAGGGAGGGTTGTAGGGACTGGAGGAGGTTACAGAGATAGGGAGGGGTGTAGGTGCTGGAGGAGGTTACAGAGATAGGGAGGGTTGTAGGGGCTGGAGAAGGATACAGAGATAGGGAGGGTTGTAGGGACTGGAGGAGGTTATAGAGATAGGGAGGGTTGTAGGGACTGGAGGAGGTTACAGAGATAGGGAGGGGTGTAGGTGCTGGAGGAGGTTACAGAGATAGGGAGGGTTGTAGAGGCTGGAGGAGGTTACAGAGATAGGGAGGGTTGTAGGGGCTGGAGGAGGTTACAGAGATAGGGAGGGTTGTAGGGGCTGGAGGAGGTTATAGAGATAGGGAGGGGTGTAGGGGCTGGAGGAGGTTACAGAGATAGGGAGGGTTGTAGGGGCTGGAGGAGGTTACAGAGATAGGGAGGGGTGTAGGGGCTGGAGGAGGTTACAGAGATAGGGAGAGTTGTAGGGGCTGGAGGAGGTTACAGAGATAGGGAGGGTTGTAGGGGCTGGAGGAGGTTACAGAGATAGGGAGGGTTGTAGGGGCTGGAGGAGGTTACAGAGATAGGGTGTGTTGTAGGAGCTGGAGGAGGTTACAGAGATAGGGAGGGTTGTAGGGGCTGGAGGAGGTTACAGAGATAGGGAGGGTTGTAGGGGCTGGAGGAGGTTACAGAGATAGGGTGTGTTGTAGGAGCTGGAGGAGGTTACAGAGATAGGGAGGGTTGTAGGGGCTGGAGGAGGTTACAGAGATAGGGAGGGTTGTAGGGGCTGGAGGAGGTTACAGAGATAGGGTGTGTTGTAGGAGCTGGAGGAGGTTACAGAGATAGGGAGGGTTGTAGGGGCTGGAGGAGGTTACAGAGATAGGGAGGGGTGTAGGGGCTGGAGGAGGGTACAGTGATA